>DWGJ01004795.1:0-11162 GCA_018246895.1 Aspitha aspitha aspitha
AGGTCAAGGCGAGTATCCGAATTTTTGGGCGCGCGACCTTCACGTGCTATGACGAAACTGATGAAATTGTAGTCTGTGGTCGGACGAATTTCCAATTCAACTTTAATGTTCGTACACTAAATGTTTTTACTGAACCGTATTTTTGGTCTAATCTATGCTATAGAAACGTTTAGTTCTTTAATATGCGGTGACAGTAACTGATTGTTAAGGAGTAATCCCGCCTGTAAAATGGACATCTCCAAGCGATATCGAATAGGACCATTTAAATAGGACTGTTGATGTTAAAGACGAAGGACAGATGAAACGATTAATAGTACACACAAATATGGAAATAATTTTTTTTTAAATAGAATCTATACTATGAATGGTATGCATATTAAAATTAATTTACTTTAATCTTCAAAGTTCATTCCTAATTGGTCCTAACGTAATACGCTCAATTAATCGATTTTAAAATTGATTATAATTGTATTTCTTAATGGGTCAGAAAAGGCGAAGGTTTGAAATAATAACATTTAAATTCAAACAAATATTTGTGTGGGTAATATTGAACACAAAAAAATTTAATGACAAATATAAGACGAGTGCAAACCGCAAAAGTTTTTGTTTCAATATTCATTAAACACACAAGAAATAAATAAATTAGGTACCTATTTGCATTTAAATATTTATTTTCATGCAAAGAAGATGGAATTACGAGTGGAAAAAAATCGTCTCTAATGTGAGAACCTAATCAATTTAATGATTTTGTAATTAATTATGGCATTAAATACCCATTTTTATGTTCATTAAATTAGAGATGTTCATTACAACAAATATCAGGCAAATGTATCGTTTTTTAAGGGCCAAAAAGAGAAGTATTTTGATTGCGGTCGTTTCGCATGTTTGAAGGTTAACTCGAAAATTGTCTTTCATTGACATTGTCAAGGTCACGTGTGAGAACAAAGCGAAAATTATGCAACACTGGACATTTTTTTGTTTTGATTGAATTACCGACTTGGTCAGGAATGTATATGTATACTCATAGTGATGCAGTGACCCGGTCAAACAACTAAGGGAGATAACCCGTGTCGTTCGTCGTCCCCGCGCCGGTAGCCGGGCGACGATAGATATGTAGATAGATTAGATAGATAGATAGAACCCCAAACTCGCCTCCGACCTTGCTACATATAAATTAGCTGTCCACATTATTGGTACATAAATATGAGTATAGGTACGTACGTACTCGTGAATATTTAATTAGTAACGTGTATATTAAAATAAAGTCATTCGCCTTTAAAGAAATTTCCTTAATAAGAAAAAGGTAATGAGGCATATACGTAAAGACCGTGGCCTTGCGATAATATTACCCTGACCCGGTTGAATGCTGTCCCATTCTGAAGTAATAACAGAACCTACATAGGTGAATCAAACCAACCGAATTTGGTTGGGTTTGAATGTAATAAATATGTGTAGAACACAGCTAACGAGTAGGCAGCGGGACAGGGCCGCGGCCGCTCAGGGACATCAAGTCCCCGCATCGAAATGAACCGGCTCAAGAACAAAAAACATTTAATAGGCACCACACGTACATATTCAGTTTAGTATAATTCGTGCGCAACATACCGGAAAGTTTCAAGGTTAATGTGTCAAGAAAACAAACCTTAAATCTATTATCTTCATTGACAGTTCCGTACGGGATGCCGAAGTACTGATGGAATCTGCCGTTGTCGCTCATTCTGCCGCGCAGCAGCCCGCTCTCCACTCGTAGCACCGGCGACGGCACCTTCACTAAGTTGGCCGCCACCAGCGACAGCAGCACCAGCCATTTCATGATCAACACTTCACTTTGTCACAATACACTTTTAATGTTCGCATACTCGCCTTGTAACTTTTATTTCCACAATAAAAAGTTGCAATTCTTTTTTAATTTCGCAATTACGTCGCACAACGTGTTCTTTTTTTAAATGTTTAATTGGAACGAATGCCGTAGAAGTATATTTAAATTCGAATTTCGAACTTTAAACACCGGGAATGTCTTATTTCATCTTTTATGACTTTCGTATTATTTTTGTCCATATACTTGAACATTATATTGCATATTTTCGTTTTGTGAAACTTCTATTTAGGATTTTAATACGACCATTTGAAACGATTATTTAGAATATTTTTTTACTAGCACTACAACGCGTATGCTCGCTCGGACAAGCAAAATATAAATATTGCACACAGCAATATCCACGGCTTCGTAGCTTGAAGGTTGCGTCGCTGTTAGTTGTAAAATGAATCATTCGTTATTGTAATAAAGTTTATATTTGCATTTCTTCATTTGCTTATATTTGTTACATGTCAGATAAATCATCCCATTCTTGAGTCTTGAGGTTAAGGTTTTAAATGTTCATAAATATTCAGGATGTGTATAGAGGAATGACAAACAGTCATAGGTATGGGTTATCTTCGGTTTATTTCTTTTTTCCGGTAAATTTACTAATAAAACTTCTTCTATCTTGTGGTTATGCATTAACTATATGGATTATAATCGAATTATTATTTTAAAAAGCTACGAAAAATCACAAAATTTGATGGACATTGTACATATTATTTGAAAATTATTTATCTTATCGAAAAAAGGTGGTTTTATTTTGCTGGGATCTTGCGGATCTGGGGACTGTTCATTATTTAATATTTTAATAATTAATTATTTATGCGCTCAATCTTTTACATCTTTTTAATACCAAGACACCGAATCTAGGTCGATCATTTTGAAATGTATGGTTTTTTAATAAAAAAAACATTGGAAACATTCTAAACGTCAAAACGAATAGATTAATATTACATTTGCTTGCTGAACCTCATGACGTCATTATCGATACGGTGTTAATTCCTGTTCTGTTTGTTTGTCTTTTTTTTCGATAGCTAATGTGCATTTAAAGCTAGCCACTAACAAAGTAAGCTAACTCTAAACTGTATAACTATTATTTTACCGATAAATAAACACAACATCTATTTTAATTCTTTATGTGAACGTGTTTGTGGTCGAAGGTCAGATTCCCTTATACGCTAACTGCATGTGTATATGTGGTCGTAACGCAAATCTTACAATTACGCAAATCATATGGCGTACTTGAATGTGAATTGTAATATCTCACTTGACAACCTTGTACCTCTGGGGAATCGAAGTACCAACAGACAACGAGGGCAATTGTCACAACACATGAATTAGAGCAGACAGTTGGTTTAGGGGTTCGTTCTGAGCCCGATTGGGGGTTCGATTTCCATCTGCGATATACATGTACTCGTATACTAGTGTAGCCAAGAGTACCTATTTATTCTAGTGGGTGTCAAATCAATACAGACATTATGAATGCGAAAGTGTTATTCGCGTCAAATGGATTTCATTAATTTCATAATCGGACCTCCGGATCTTGACCTTGGCTTTTGAATTGAGTGTGGCGCAAAAATACAGCTTCACCTTTGTTTATAATTAAGTATTAAAATGTGATTCTGTCGTCATCAATATGTTCAGTTAGCCAACCTGTCCTTACGAAACCCGCGCTGGCAGGTTGGCCAATAGCTGCCGCGGATGTGTTTCCTGTACTTTACAATTAGAACATTGAGTACCACAATCAATATTTCACGTTTTTTTTGTAATATGTCAGTATCCGATTAGTTTTCTTTATTCCAAATTCGAAAGACGACATCACTCTTTTTTATTAACGAATCAAAAGACACGTAACCAAATACTCATTATTACCACAAATGAATATAATTGATTTCATTGACTTTGGTATTTGGTATTTGGTATATATTGTTCATGTAAGTACCAACGTGACGTCATTGCATTTTACATACATATATACTACGTAGAGACTCTGTGCCCTTTTGACATTTATTATTGCTTGGTGCTGAATAATTAGTTAAAAAGACGTATTTTCAGTGTAATATTATGTGAACAATCTTTACCGTGAGCATTTACTTTTAATATGTGTGTGTACATAATACAAAGATTATTAAAATGGTGTTTATCCAAATTTTTTAACCCTTTTGTCATTGAGGAAAATATGATTGTTTCATATGATGTTATATGCATGCGCAGGGCTGCCGCACAGTTCGCGTTCAAACCGATTATTTTCAGTTATGAATAAATTATAATTCATGAATATTCATGCCACTTAGTGTGGATTGAACAAGCGCGCTGTAAGTGTTATTTTTTAATTTTTGAAAAGTAATTGAAGCGACGAGCACGTTCTCAATTATACATATTATTTGCGTTCGAATACGAATCGAATTCGAATTTGGATTCGTGTGCGAACGCATTGTGAAAAGTGCAACCCTTTTTAAAAGTGCAACTCTTCAGCAACTACGGCACGCTTCGGGTATACTCTACCACGCTGCTCCACTATGAATTTCACGTCACCCGTCCACCATTTGGCACGTCATTTGTCTGGCTTGAACTCCTAACATTCTATTCTGTTTTTATAAACTTATTTTATAAACCAAAATTTAGAAATCCCTCGCTACGATGAAATATAATACGTGATGAAACTTGTTCAGCAGTGCAGCAATAAAAATTTTAGAAGAAAAAGTAAAATAATCTATATCTATATATAATTAAAACAAGGTCCCCAGTCTGTATGTGAGCGATTTTTGTGCGGTTTTTACTAATCGATAGCGCAACTCTTGAGGAAGGTTTTAGTATGTACCATACATTACGGTTTTATGTAAATTAAGTGAAATATAACGATTACTGTTGAAGAGGTCGCGTGGTTTATCGTAGGATTCCCGCGGGGTCGGTATTTACGCAGAAAAACTTTGTGACACATTGATTTCCAAGCAGGCGGAGCCACGTGCACAGCTAGTATCAATTAAAACATAGTAACCTTTTCAAATTGGTTTCGAATCGCTACTTATATACCCTTTATTCCGGGTATTGAACGGACCGATTTAGCGCCTGTTGGCCTTACCGAGCAAGAAGCTTAGGTAGGATGAGAAATTTTGGTAAGCACTAAAATAGACAAGAAAAATGAATCATATATTGTTTGTTACGTTATGTACTTATATCTCTAATATAATTAATATCTCTTAGTAGTAATTTATATATTTAGGAGTAATTTATAACTCTTCATTTTTATATGAATTGTTATATGAAAACTGTAACGTAGCACTTTATAGCAAAATATACCTACTACATATTTGTATTTACAATTCATATGCCAAATGTCAATGAAATTGTATTTAAACATTCGTTAAACGTGTGTTACAACATTTCTGAATTTAAAAATGAAATATATTTTAACAATGTATTAAAATGTTCTTTACATGAAAACGTTAGTAGCCGAAGGCTGTCAATGTAATTGATAAATTGGTGTACGGATGTAGGTAAGGCTGCTTAATATTTATTCATATTTTATACAGATAATAAAAAAGAATTTATTCAAAGATATGCCAGAATTTTCCAAATTAATACTTAAAATTACTAAGTAACAATTTCATATCACGGTGCACTTAAGCGCTACGATACTGCGCTGGATCTACCTACTGCAAAAAAGTAAGATAAATATCTTAAAATTAATCACGTAACCAGGTAGTTAAAAGCATACTTTGGTTATATTTTTATTATGCGGCCAGTGTACAGTGATTACGTTTTAGCGATTCGTGGTTGTACAGAGAGAATAGACACTAGCACCTACAGGCCTGTTTATGGCTGCCCCGCTTTACTAGTATACTCGTAATATCGGCGGTAGTGTTAACAATCTGCGTGCTGCGTTAGGAGGAATGTCCCGATTTTTCGCTAGGAAAATCTAAAATTAACTGTCACCCGCGACAGTCTGACTTGTTTATTGGCCATTTCTCCACTGATCTGTCACCACAACGTGACAGCTTACAAAAAATATAATTAAACTTGTCTTGTTTATATCAAGTGCATTAAGTAAATTTCATTTTTAAATTGTCAAAATATAATTAATGGCATAATTCTTAACAAATGATCATAGCATACAAATAACCTAACGCTTTCTTCTATATTTCGTATAGGTTCTATTCCAGTAAAGAAGAGCTTGGTCGTTCCATAGACGTTCCGTAGAAAATGTTTTGTCTATGACGAAGATCCGTGGATCTTTCTTCTGGAGTGGCCGCCATTTAGTTGGAAGTAGTCGGGATGCGTGTGGTGTGGGTTCGCTGAAAAAGATATACATATGTAATTTATATTTAAAGATAGATGCCTGCGATTCTGGCGTAATCTAATTATTTCAGGGTTAGGTATTATTGTACAAAGATTTATAAAAATATCCTCTTACAATTACAAAACCATTAAAAATAATAATAACTGGGGACAATTTCACACACCCCACGGCTGTCTGATCCTAAATTAGGCAATTTAATGTCTGTTTTACGGTGACCGGGCAGCTGACAAACATAAAATATAGAACTTATATAGATATTTTTATTACTCCCAGACATACAACAAACAAATTTGCTCATTACACAAATGTTTGTCCTCGGTGTGAATCGGAGCCACGAACTCCGGTTTTGCAGTCAGGGTCTCTAACCACTCGACCACGAGGCCAGTCATTGTTAGTTTTTACACATGTGACTTTTACACAATTCTATTCGACATCACTCACCCGTACTTCACGAAGTTGGTCCACATTGTCGTCATTCGCTCTATCATTGTTGTGTCCGCACTTGGCAATGGTAAATTGGCCAGGACCTTGAACATGTAGAACAGCTCGTCGGCGTGGGTGGCGCCCGGGTAACTCCTGTACCCGAACAGAAACTTTGGCAAGTTCAGCAGACCGTCGTAACCAAACTTGTAGACGAATATTGGCTTATCGATGGTATTTAACAAGAGATCCACAGTGGCTACCACAGGGTACACAATGTGAGAGTCGCCGACGTACTTCGCAAATTTCCAAAGCGTTTCTTTAGATATATCCTTCTCTCCCATATATATGTCTCTCAAGTTACTTGCAATTTGAATCCTTTCATCTTCGGTTGGTATGAACAAATCTCGGGGCAAAGAGCCATAGAAACTAATCTTTTCTATTGTTGTATCATTTTCTTTCCCAACAAACATGTATCCTTCGGCGCTGTTAAATCCTATTACGAGTGGCACTTTGTTATATTGACCAGTACTAATTAAATTGTATGGCGTATCTGGAAGAAACTGGTCAACGCCGGGTATCTTCTCTTCAACGCAAGGAACGAATATGTTTTCAGATAGAACAGTGTCGCCATCTGCTCTTGGAACTCTCGTGCTCAGAAGTTTACTCGAAGATTGTGCACTTAGAAATGTATAAAGGTCTTTAGGATCCTTACTGTTGTAACCCATCTGTTCTGCCAACATAATTGCAGTGGTTAACGGCTCATACTGTATACTCCACGGAGACATTGCCGAGCCGCTTTGCATGATTGCTTTATGAAATAGACCTTTGGACATCGGCGACACCAGGTGGTACACGACGGACGCTGAGCCAGCACTTTCACCAAAAATCGTTACATCATCGGCGTCGCCACCAAACGATTCGATGTTACTCCTCACCCATTTCAGCGCTTCTACTTGGTCTTTCAATCCGGCATTTCCTGGGGCATCGTTTATTCCGAGACATAGGAATCCTAAAATTTCTAATCTATAGTTAAAAGTAACTAATACTACGTCATGTTTGATTAAGTATTCTGGTCCGTAGAGAAATGGTGAACCGGAGCCGTCTCGGAAGCCGCCCCCGTGGATGTAGAACATGACTGGTAGCAATCTATTGACCTGTTTCATTGGTGTGTAGACGTTCAACGTGAGACAGTCTTCTTGGCCGGCCAGCCGAGTGCTGGTGAAGCGCTGGAAGCAGCGGATGTGTTCGTCGTACGCGTTTAAGACTCCATCCCACCTTGGTTCGGGTTTCGCCGCCTGAAACAGTTACAGTATTGTCATTTATACGAAGTATGTGGGACATTCGCAAGATTTGAAGATTTGAAGATTGAAAGATCTCAGTATTGATTTCGTCTAAAGAACATTTATGGAGTAACTTGAGATTGAATTCCGATCTTCGGTTTATATGTTGTGCTGAGTTTAAACTTTGTCTTGTCGCCAGCTATTTACCTGGAATCGTTTGGTGACGGTGGCGTAGGGTATCCCGACGTACCGCACGTGCGAGCCGTCGGGCGCCACGCTGCCCCGCAGCCAGCCGCTGCGAAGCCGCACGGGCTCTGTTTGCTGCGGCACCAGCCGCGCCGCCCACAGCGACCACAGCACGGCCCATTGCAACCGCAACATCATACAACCACCACTTTAATGTTACTCTTTATTACTATTAAGCACTATCATTTACACTCTTCATATTAGTATTTATTGCAGTTAAGAAATATTCATTCTAATTCACCATATTGCGTAGATAGCGTCACTAAAAGTACGAAGTAAACAATGTCACATATATTTAATCCGAGAGAAAATTGAGTTCAAGTTGAGATCTATTTCAAAACACTGTGTTATTATGTGCACTTAAATTTAAATCTGTCATTACTTGCAAGTATAATCATACTAAATGCATAATAACTGCATCTTCACGTTGCACTGCTCTGTATAGGTCTACTTTAATCAATAAACAAATCACTCAATATATTATATCACAGACACTTGACCGTTACTTCAATTTGTCCTCACGTTGCACTTTGTTCTGTAATAGAAAAAGAAAACTCAACAGGATCATCTTTATCAATTGTATCCTTAAACTGGTCGGATATAGCAATCTCAAATCGCCCCTGATAATAACCTAAATTTCCGAATTTCTTTATGAGATTTCTTAACACATAAAACAGAACGTAACTATATCTATCTATATTTGCTGCTTCTTTTTTTACTTTACGTATTTATTTAATATTGACGCGAGAAATGTACGTCGATACGTCTGCAATCCGCATAAAACAGGACGACACGAGCTGTGGGTATAATGATGCCGTTAACCGATTACGTGCGACAAATTTCACTTGCGTTTACTGAAATAAATGTAACTGGAAGTTGAACCTTATGTTTGGCACCATAGTGATGGTACCGTGTTTTCAATTATGTAAATGCATTTGTAATTCACTGCTTGTTTTGTAAGCGATTAGTATAGAATCTGTATAACTCGTTGCGACCTACATGTAGCTACTCTAACCGTAGTTGGACTGTGATTTCTGTAAACAATGGACGTTTACGGGCTTTTACGTATTATTCAAAATTAATTTTAAATTATGAGGTTAAATTAATAATGCATTTTATATACTCAGGAATATTTTCAGCTTTTTCATAATTCAAAATAACGACAGATCTAAGTTAGCCTACGTTCATATTCATGTGAAGTATAAAATATATTTTTTTTCGATGCTTTACTTGTTCGTCTCCTGGACACTGATCTATTCTGACAATGAGAAGATTTTAAACCACAGTCTACCACACTGGCCAAGTGCGGACTTCACACACCACAGAGAATATTACGGCGAAACGCTAAGATGTGCCGGTTCCTCACGATGTTTTCCGTTGCCGTCATAGCGAGGAATATTTAAATTTTAAGTAACAAAATTCACGTAAAGCACACCATAATTTACCTGTATACTCAAAACCACACTTTTTCTGTTACGTCACAAAATAGCAAGGTTTCGTAAAGACAAGTCGGCCCGAGATACGTTTAGTAACAAATTGAGACTTGAGACCGGTTCGTATACGGTTATGTGTGATGTGACGAGTGACCTGCTTGCGAGCCGATGTTCGCGTGTTTGATTTCAATGTATCTAGTTATACAGGTAAGTCTATTACTCGTATAAACGTAGTAAACACTCCTTGCTTCGAAATACTTCAATATTTAAATAAAAACAACATTAGTTATTAAAGCCAGGACCTCACCGGGGTACGCAGAAAGCACTAAGAGAATATATGTTTATTTCTACAAACCATTCATATTTATCATTCTCCTTCATACACGCCGGTTTTAAAGATTTCTGACTTCCCCATAAATCAGTATGTGACCTACTCATCTTCATAGGTAAATGTCGGTTTCCATTAATACCTGAATACCAAGATTGGTAATGCATATCTATTGTTCCATTCAAAGCAAAACGAGTTAATTTACTAGTTTAAGATACAAAAGAAATTATCGACTTTATCTGCGATAAAGTAACGCCATCTCTATGCAGGGCCATACAACTTATTCGTTAGTTTCTTTCCAAATCGCAACTATTACATACAGTCGCTATAGGAGCCGTTGATACCGGGTCCAACGTTCAGCTGAGCTGGCAGTGACCTACTCGCTTATCAGAGGTGTGTCCACTCCACGCGCCTTGACCATACTGATTTTTATCACGATAAATGTGCTTGTCGTGTGTTAGTGTCGAAGTCCAAGTATATACAACCTTTTAAAGGGGATCTTTTCAAGGCGGAGGTGAATAGGATTTTTCGAGACGTGCCTGATCCATTTTAGACCGTATCTTGTCTTCTCATTCTCATTTGTTGCACCCATACACAGATGAAACATATGTATATCTTCACATATGATGATAATGACGTAGAATACGCCTGTACAATACAATTGTACAAATAAGAGCTTTTTTACAGCCACTCAGAAGCGTAACCACCTGAGAGAAGCCATAAACGGCCGTAACGATCGCTGGCCGGAGATAAAGTAGGTATACAGGACTGAGCGCGACTACCGCGGAAATAATTTAGTTAGGGTTGTCACTTTTATAAACAGAATCACTAATAATGCCGTAAATCAGTGTTTTAGGCGCCAGTCGCCGCGGCGTCAGCTGAGTTGCAGCACAGATGTCCTTCAATAATTAAATTTTTGTTTTTTGTTTTATTTTTTTTTGTTTTTATTTTTTAGTCATGTGTTATTTTTGTTCTAATTTGTTATACCTATAAGTTTCCTATTTTTTACCAGTTTGTTTTGTTGTGTTGTTATGTTTTGGCATCTGCATTTATTTTATGTTTATTTTCTCAATTTGAAATTTGTGAACCGTGAATAATAATAATAATACGGTAAGATTTACGTTTGACAAACATCTTTTTTATTTTGTTGCTAACGTGTTATTTTGCGAATAAAGTTTATTATTTCTTTAATTAAATCACACACACACACACACACATATCGTCACGCCAGGTCCCTTGCGGGGTAGGCAGAAAGCAGCGAGTGCCAAATATCTCTGTCCTTACAAACCTG
>DWGJ01004796.1:0-11162 GCA_018246895.1 Aspitha aspitha aspitha
ACCCATATTTGTGCAAATAAATGTCTTTGTATTTGTAAAATGTGACCACATATTTATGTATATACTCGTATAAGGAAATTTTTATCGAAGTAACGGATTTTTTAAATTGTCTTCTACTGAGTTAACAAAAAATAACTTAAGTCTTCCCTAGAAGTATAGGATATAAAATGATAAAACTCAAACGTCGCTTGCTTCTTTGAAATCGTTCAGTTAACTTTCCTCGCGCCCTTTATTCCGACAGATCGGAGTTTTACAAAAGAAACTTATTTCAAAGAGAGGTGGTAATTGTGTGAATGCTGCTTAACTTAGTTGTGGTCTATTAGTCGCAGTCCTCGATGCTTTAAATTAAATATGCAACGTTCCCAGATTTTGCTATAGTTAGCGTGAATAGTACCTACAAATTTTCAGGGACATTAGGGTACCTAATTAGCAATCGTTTATCGTGTTATTATGTTAACTCGCTAAAGATTTTATTAACATATTTATGTGCAACGTGTAGGTATAGGTAATTATTTTTCTGCCATGCTGATCTAGGAAATAATTGGAAGAATTCAAATCACAAATTCCTGGTGTAAATTATATTAAACTTCGTTTAACTGGGAATAATGTAATTAATAATGAGTAATATATGTGTCTGTACAGTAACCAGAATCTACCGTTGCACGTAGCCTTTAGTAGGTAGATATCGCTTTTCTATTGAGCCTTCTTATGAACTGCGATCAACGTTTAGCGGCAGACACTTTACACTTCTCGCGATGTTTTAACGAAAGGAATATTATGTTAAAGGTCACAAAAATAGTTTAACATTTCAAATACAAGTCGCTTCAAATCGGTAATAAACAGGTCCCATATAGGTACTTGTAGATAGGTACGAGTACCTACCTACCTATAGCTATGCAATCTTAGAAATTAATACCAAAAATGCTTCAGTTAAGTGCTTTGTTAAAACCGTTTGATTGCCAACTTTGTATATTCAGCGAATAAATTTGTAGCATAGTAATTGCTCCATTGTTTTGCCTGAGCGGTAAACCGCTAAACTTTGTCGGCTTACTATACTGTAAATTTGTAACTAGACCTTTATAGAAGGGCTTGTGTGTTACGAGAGTAATTGGTACAGTAGGTACATGAAGATAAGCTCTTTTAATAATTTTAACGTAATGTAAATAACTGAGATAGCTATACCTAAGTAGGTACTTGTTGTTAAATAATCGCAGGACGTTTAATTGTAATTTTATAAAAATGATGAAGAAAAGACTAAAACAAGTGTTTCACAGGTTAACTGTTGATCTGATTGCTATAGCAAGTGATATTCAAATTTTAGTTACAAAATGTATATAGATGTAATATATATAGCTGTATATTTTGGCATAATAATCATAATAATTTTGGCATAGGTAGGTACCTACGGGTAATATTCGAAACATCCTATGCCTCGAAAAGTTATAGGAGGTTTTATTTGTGTAAATTTGTTTTCTTCACGATATAATATTGACCGTCTAATGCCTGGAGCAGCGGGCGGGTCTGGTCACGAGTGTTCTCGCGTCAGCCGCTATGCAAACTGCAATAATTATTTACTCCTATAAACGTATCTTGCTAACAATTTCGGAGGTCGCAGAATATTTCCTTACAGTAATAGTTACAATAGTTTTGTACTTTAATGCAATATATATTTATTATTATCGTTATGTATCAGGATAATCGTACAATTGATTGTTTAAATGTGCATTACCTACCTACCGCTAATTTTTATGTTGTTTACCTAATAGTCTTTGGGAACACATTAATGTGTTGATACCGAATTGATTTTTATACGCTTCAATTTTATGTACCTACCTTTAAACAACGCTGAGGCAATAAAATGGACTAATGAATTCATCAATTTACGTCAGTTTCTTGCTAAATTCCCATAGGATAATTATACAGTATCGTTGCGAATCTGACGCTATTTCACAAAAAAGTATCAGATGTTATAAGTAAGAAAACGCCTCCATTGAGTCAGCCGTGTTATCATGACGAACTTAGGTCATTAACCTCATATCTCCCCAACAAAAGCACTATCACCATTGTCTAAGCGCATGAATTTCTCACTTAGTTGGTCTCGTGCACGTTGAAGTCACTATTGTTTATAAAATAAGAGCTTATCCGGAGCTCGGGAGAGGTCACTTCCGCAAAAAGAAAAAGTATATTATACAGTTTTCTACTTAGGTATAAACTATTGTTCAAATTTATCATTTAGGTACTTTGTTAAAATACCCATAGAAATTCAATACAAACAATAAACAAAATTTATTACAGATAAAAGATCAAGACTCACATATATCTGTTTCTTTAATACTTGAAACAGCAAAACACAACCTTCTTATTAGCTGCATTTAAACATTTTCTACTATATGTAACGGTTCTCGCAGGTCCAATAATAGGCACCCATACACGAATTCTTAAAGCGTACGATCACAGGGATTTATTATAGAATACAATAATATATAGGGTTAACTTTAAACAGACTTAGGTTGAGTGGAAAAATGTTAAGCCGTTGTGAGAAGATACCTACATACACATACGACGCACATATATGCACACATCGATAAATCTATCAAGAAATTCCGTAGTCGTACCCTCGACCACGCAACCAACATCCCTTTGAGTCCTTGATAGCCTAGGATCGCGGCTCCAGTTTCAATGTTGTGTTTTTGTTACGGATTTTGTGATTTTATGAATGTGTTTTATAACTAAATACAAAATAAAACCCTGAAATTGCCGACAATCCCTGAAGGAAACTGAAAATGAAATGTATTTTCTGATGTAACAAATGCCAAACTGAAGATTGCCACATCGGGGTATTTGAAATTGTAGGTAGAAAATAATGTCGTATAGGTATGGCAAGTCGTTTTCTCACAGAAATGCTAATATGACTGGCCGGACTATAAAACTAAAACATCCGACAGGCCCCATTGTCTCTTCCAATAAAAGAGCGACGTAATATAAACTTCCACAGGATCGTATAGAAGCCCCATTGTATACAGATGCTGATTTGTGCCAGTCTAAAGGAGGGAATAATAAATGATATGCTAAGGAGTCTTGCGACAGGATTATATGTAGAAAGGTTATAGCTGCGTATTCAAATACCTACGAGTATACCAAGGCTTTTTTACATTTTTAGAGAGAGGTGGGGTTGCTTTCTTGTATTGTAATTGTGCTAGTTTAGTGATAGGACTAAGTTGGTTTCATTCCGTGTATATATATATATGTGGGCCACACTAACGAATATTAGAAGATTTAGTTTTTTAGATAGAAATACTTCAAAATCCACTGGACCCAGGTGTATGCAGACAAAGATACAATACAGGGGTAGGAAGAGTTCGGAAGAGTGAAGTGGACTGGTTCTCAGGCGCAGTAGGTACCGCATTACGAGAAAGTTATTTGGCGGTAGACCTCAGCCAGAGGGTAGTAAGTAGCTAGCCAGGCAGGTCCCTTAGAGATTTCCACCAAGCGTCGATTTCATTCGATTGATTCTTTCTTCGCTCCGATATGGATAGATTTTAGTTCATTAATAGCAAATAACAGTCGATGAAATTGCTATTCTGTGAAACAGTGATCGTATACCTACCTACGATACATATTCGTATCTAACTACCGAATCTTAATCCAATGAAGCGCCAGTGTTTGTGTTAAGGTTGAAAAGCCAGACAAAGATACAAGCCATTGAATAAAGGTTTATTATTTATTTTCTACGAGTTTTATTTTATAAATTTTTGGTAGAACTCGGAAAATTAAGAATTTTTAGTGTAGGTGTAAGATTCACATGAAACATCACGTAGATAATTATAATTTAGCATAACCGCTATATTTTGTAATTAAAATAAATCAATGATATCCAAAATTGTCGAGGTCAAAATGGCTGACGCTTTTTTAAACAGGTCCTCCGGACGTCAGAAAACAAGGAATCTCGCTTTAATTATATCAAGCAAAAACAAAGCTAACCAAGGAGCCATGTCTCTTGCGAACGGCAACGACGAGACGCTATCGCAAGGGGAACTGAACCTTGTTATTTGAGATCAAAAGTCCGTTCCTGGAGTCAGGAACAGAGAAGCGATGCTGAAGGAACGCGAGAGTTCGGAGGGGTCGCCGGCTACTCCGGACGAGTGCGCGGGTTGCGGGGGTAGAATCCAGGACAGGTGAGTTGTCTAACGTAGGAAATTGATTGAAATTTTTTTATGAACTATTCCTTCTACTCTCCTTCCCATGTCACAGTTTGCACATAATTTTAAGTCAAGTATTAAGCAAATCTGATAGATGTACACTACCAATGTTTCTAATTTACATTAATTTCTTCTCACACTACAGCAAATTATTTCTGAAAACGTCAATATCGCACGAAAATGAATTAGATCGCAGTCTATAGATAAACTTGATATTACTAAAGCAGATATTTACTAATCGCATAATCGTTGGAAGACTACTTATTTCAGTGCACCAATATAGTGACTACTACATATAATATGAAAGAAAAGTTTCTTTTTAGATACCTATAACATTTTAATTCGGTTGCTATTAACGACAGTTCTATTACAATCGTTATCTCCCTGTCAATGGCAAATACATAAATATTTTGTCACCCAAACAGAATGTAAAATAGGTATAAGTTCACATATATGTGAACCCTATAACGTATAGGTATGAGCGCAATGCAGAATATATAAAATACAATTACTCGTATTATGCCAATAAGAATGTTTTGAATACGAGTATAAAATTACATATTACAAATTTGATACGTTAATGAAACGGAAATAAAATTTGTTCATTTTATTTTATGGTTTAAGATCTTTATTTTATTTTTATTTTTACATTAGTATTTAGTCAGCACTTATGAAGTTAGCACTTTGACGAGCAATAGCTGTGAAACATTCAGATTGAAAAACGTAGATGCTAAACGCTAGAATAGCTAAGTGGATATACTTCGAAAAGCTTTTTATAAATCTGGTAATTCGCACGTTTCAGTCTGTATCGCAAAATAAGGCGAACTACCAATTCTGTCCATTAATGTTATCACAACTTTTAACTACGGGTTTTAATGACATATTAAATAAAAACAAAGCAGGAAAATGCAGTTTAAAAAAATTTTTTTAGAAGTTTACTCACAGTAAGAGGTTAAAAATATGTCTGACTGTTATAAATTTATTTATAATTGTTTTTTTAAAAAAGGAATTCGGTAAAATATTATTTTCTACAGATACTACCTTCTGGCTGTGGATCGTCAGTGGCATGCCGCTTGTCTCCGCTGCTGCGAGTGTCGTTTACCTTTGGATAGCGAGTTGACCTGCTTTTCTAGAGATGGGAACATCTATTGCAAAGAAGACTACTACAGGTAAAGAAACATGCATACAAGAAGCCACTTACCATAAAATGTCTTTTTAACAAGACAGCACATGTTACATCCCGGGAAAATGAAATGCGAAACTGTTTTGACATGGTGACGCTATTATCTTCATTTTGTGTCGTCTTGTTAAAATGTGACTACAGAGACGGACGATAACGACGAGTATTTGAGACGACGACAAAAAATGATGAATCTTTCTGCTCTAAACGTGATATTATGTATTATCTACGTAAATTTACAGGTAACATCGCCCTATGAAAAACAACGCTCATAGTTAGGTATCTATATATACTTATGTACATTCCCTAGGCTCGATGAACCGTTGTTTTCTAGAGAGCATGAAAATATTCAACATTCACATAGTTTAGTAAATTCAGCGATTTATATAGTGCCCGCGTTATTTGTTGCCACGGCGAGAGGCGATAGCGTGAATCGCGAATGTTTCTCAGCGACACGAAATTTCAGTTTGCTTTGCGTTGATGTTTTAATTTTTTTCTACTGTTGCAGGAGTACACATTTTCACTTGTTTAAAAATATCGACTACATGTTAGTATTAAAGTGTGATTATATTCCTCTTAGTGGCGAGTAGTTTTATATTTTTAAACATGGGGCTTTAATATTTCTTAGTATTATATTAATTTGCAATTACCTATAGGTATTAAGTCATAAAAAGCTCTAGCTATTATGATAATAAATCTCAAAAATCGGTATACTTTAAAAAACATGATCAGGGTTTAAAGTTTTCAAAAAATTGACGATTGTCAAATGTCAACATTCTGAAGCAATTTTCGCGGCAGCATACTGTCATTCACCTTCTGGCACGCCCTTTTCTTATTGGGAATTTTTATAACACATTTTCCCATTCCTAAATATAAAAGATTTACCAGAGATGTATGAAAAGTATTGGAAAGCAGAATATTTTGTCTACCTCCACTTTGTACTCGTAGTTGAGTTGAGAAGTTCGATGGCAGCGACGACAGTTGTCGAATGTCAACACGGCGCTGCAATTAGGGGGCGGCGGTCCGTCACTCACGGTCGGACACACTTGTGCGCTCCCACACCTGTCGTGTCGCTAAACATATAATACATCTGTCTTACTCCCATTGTAAGTACGTGCATAAGCTGCTCTGTGCTGTAACATACGATTGCCATGATATTTTTTAAGTACACATAATTATTTTTAAATTTAATTGCTTATTTAGCTACTTGATACTACAATAAAATTTTTTTTGCTTCACTTATCGTCGTTATAGAGTTATTACCCTTCAAATCTGAAGGGTTGAAGACTCCGCTGCTGATCGTACTTGCTTGGATGCTTTGTACTTGGAACTAATCCAGTTGTTTTGTAATGTCTCGACATGACATTGAAGCGTGACAATTCTGGCATCTACCATGCGTCGAGGGCGAGGTCGTCTTCAACGGATATGCTTTCCACCATTTTTAAATTCTTTACTTCTAATGTTATACCGATGCACCAGGTTATTGATATTATCGGAGCAGTTGGAAGGTTATGAATTTTTCACTCCGGATCCTTCTAGACTCTTACTCATCCTGGGCTACGAATGCGCAGTAGGCCGCCTTAGAATTCGGTTCTATTATTTTTTTATTTATTTTCAAGTTGCAGTTTCTCGTCCTCCTTGTAAGTTCTCCTTACGACAATAGTTCCTGCAGTCAGCTTAGAACTCGAGGAATACTTTTATTCGGTGGTCCAGGAAAAGAACGACATTTCTGCTGTCTTATTTGTAAATTCACATACCTACCATATACAACATATTCCATTATAAACATTTTTGTTTTTTGAATTGGTATTCTAAAAATATTAAAGATTCAGTTTAATTGTCCCTCATCAATTTCTTTATGATTTATTGACAACCAGTTATCGCCCTTCAAAGCGTATAAGCAGGGGTCGAATCTGACATAATGTTGTAAACATCCTTCAACCCCAATAGTTTGTTCTATAACATGTGGTGTAATTGTTCTCTTCGTGTCCTGTATTAACTCTAGAAATATCATACGCCATGTCATGAAGAAGTCTAGGGTCTTGGGTTTAAATCGGGGCACGCTCCTTTACAAAGTTACGTCCGATTTTGAAAAGGAAATTTGCGACGTTGCGACGCGTTAACGGTGCAGGAAAATAGGTCTGCATTCGCCGAGTTCTACATAATATTCTTTTAGGTGCGTGAATTATACAAACCGGTGCTATGTCAGCGTGGTCGACTATGGCTTTGAGTATTCTCATTATGAGAATAGACTCCCAGTTAAACAATGTGACAATAAAGACGTTGAAAAAAATTTGCACGTTTATCGGCTCCGGTATCGTTTAAACACCACTACGTTTTCGCTTCAATAATAAAATTCTATTTTGACATCAGGAATATGTATCATCAACGTTCCTTAAACTTTATTGAGATGTATTTATTATTAGATAAATTGATGGTTCTTGGGGATTATTGATGTGGTAAATTAAGATAGTTTTGTAAGCAAATTCGTTCTGGTTCGGGTTCTGTCTGGGTGCTGACTGTGTTACTTTAGAAGTTTCCCCCTAGGTCATTATCCTTCATCTCTGTTTTCTACTTTGCAACTTTCACAATAGTTTACTGAGCGAACATTAAAAAGTTACATAAAACTATTTTAATAAACACTCTGACTTGAAGTAAATGAAAAGTTGCAAGTCAAATCCAAGCAACTGAACTCAAATTTATTCTCCCTCAACTCTGTTCACTCTTTGTTAAGAACTTTACGTAGCCATTACAATGGATACCAAAGTCAAATAATGACCTATAAACTCTTGAATTTTATCTTCTTAACAGACCATTTATTTTAGAAAAATTTTAATGAAAATTTAGACTTTTCATATTTATGCAACACTCCCGATTCAAGTGCAATATTGGCAGTTCTGTTTTTATGTTTATTAGAAAACGAAATAGAGTTACTAGTGTACCTAATAGCACATTTACTTTTTAATCAAAACAGTTAAAATGTAACGTGGGGCTGGATATAATAATGTGTTAAAGATATGGATATTATGTTTCCATTGTTACAGAATGTTTTGTGTGAAACGCTGTGCGCGTTGCGGTAACGGGATCACTGCGAACGAGTTAGTGATGCGCGCTCGGGATATGGTGTATCACTTGACGTGCTTCACCTGCGTGGCTTGCGGGACCCTGCTGTCGAAAGGCGATGTGTTTGGTATGCGGGATGGTCTCGTCTACTGCCGCCCACACTATGATAGTGCCTGCATGGACGAGTTCTGTGACGAAGACGTGACCAGAGTCTTCCGGTTCGTTTCACCCATGAATACAGACAGATTGAGCTGGCAGCACATGCACAGGGCAGGGGCTGTCTTACTATTGAAATGATTATGCGTCGCTAATTCACCCGCAAACGCCTATGCGTAACTCATGCTCTATAGCATGAGTTTACAATACCATGATATTTGAAATAAGCATTATTTCTTGTAGTATTCGTTTTAAACACAGTGTTAACAATGTACCTGATATGAAGTAGGTAATTGCCTACGGTAAATTTTTTTATTGTATTTAATGCATATTAGGTATGTACTTATCTTTTATGAGAATGAAAGCATGCTCATTATGGAATCAAAGGCAGCGTGCCTACATACGAGTACTCCACCGCATGTATAAGAAATGGACGTTCTCTCGAAGATTTTATTCGTAGTGCTAAGTAAAACGTTTTAATTTATCTAGTAGCAACTGTTCATAACCATGAGACAATATGGAAAAAAGATAGAGACAAAACCAACGGGCGGTTTGTGGGACACAATAACCTTTTAGAACTCCAGCGGAAGTTCAAACTCCATCTATTTGAGCCTTACGTTACGTTAGTATTACATAAAGCGTGGTTTAAAGCCCACAATATGTTACTTAAGTTATCCAGCTTAAGTACCGACTAATCCTTTTTGATTACATATTTAATAATCAAGGTAGCGTTACCCGCATTACAGTGAGTTTCAAAACTTTCTTAATGGCTTGAATCCAATTATTGTATATTAAGTCCTATATTGGCTCACGGTTACAATATCAGGATTTTTCTGATTCTATCGAGTTTTTATCTAATGCTAAGATTACTAATTAATGTACAGGACATATTCTAATTCGATTAGTTGCCAAGACCTGCACAGTGAGAGCGATTCGCCCAATCAGTTCTACAGCGGCGGGCCGAGCCAAAAGGGACGTCCTAGAAAGAGAAAGATTGCTCAGGGATCTCCTGAAGATATGCAAGTTCAAACTATGCGTATGGCCAACACTGCTCTCGGTAAGTGACTTTCATTTATTATTAATCATTAAGGCTTACGCTAGATATTTATACTTGCGAATTGAAATTCCTTTAATAAAATTTGCGAATTGTATATATTGTCAATGAAATCGTCGCCAGTGTAATTAAAATTGTGAGACCTTTAATTATTTTTTTGATTGTACATGAAAAGCGCTTATAAAAATCCCATTTACTTCCCCTCATTTTCCACAAAGTAAAGGAATGTCTGCTTTGCCTCTACTCGCTTTCCCTTTGAGAGGTTTCTCTCTGAAGTTCCGCCAACGGGCAACATAAGTATTTAAATGTACGAAGCGTCTCTCTGAAGTCTGAAGTTATTGTACAAACTATTCGCTTTTACCATCACTACCATGGCGAGGTAGACCATTTTGATTATACATGTTACAAATATTAAATTTTAGACTCTTAAATTTAGCAGAAACCTCAGAAGGGAAATCACGAGGACGGGTTCCCCGCGCGGGCGTCCCAGATGTCAATTCATCCCAGTCCAACCGTAATCACGACTAATGAATAGGCGATGCGCTGTCAAAACTGCCTTCGTCTCACTCCCACGCTGTGTAGTCACATAGGCGCGAGTAGGAGGCACGTGGTTGGGTGCGTTGGGTCCGCTGCTGGGGTAAGTCGTCTGGATTATTCTTTATAGCGTCGAAATGCGAGGCACTCATTGAGGTGAATTCAGGTTGTGTGACTCCTCGACCCGATTAATCATGGCGTTAGCCTGAATAGACCACAAGGCGACACTTCGTTCTGTTTGACACTTAATAGTTGTGTAGTCGGTAGGTAGGTACTAAAACTTAAATATTGGCGCTTCCATTTATCCGTGTCTGAAGTTACGTAAATAATATTTTCAACTGTACATATTTATATGAATGTAGCGTAACTTATTATATCCTTGCGAACCGTATAGTGTCGGTCAAGTAAACTTTTCTAAGTTTTACGTCACGTGTACCATTTCCTCATTATACATGGTAGGTAGTTATCTACTCAGGTAGTGTTTATTTCGAATTGGTAAATTTAGATTAAATATAATCAATATCAGTAATAATATACCTATAAATATGATTTAAATTTCTTTCATTATAAATGTTTTATTGTGAGTCGTTTAAAAGTGCACCTTCAACTTACCTTGCTTTTTTAAAGTGCACTTAATGTTGGCACAACATGGCCACTTGAGCTGAGCGCGTGACGGTGATAATGGGTACTAAGAACTCTTAAAAAATTACGTGCCTTATCAAATATCGAAGTATCGATTTCGGGAGAGTCGCTCGCCTGGCATTAGGGATGCAAAATAGCCAGACACATTGGCTTTGTGTAGCTTTCCTATGAAAGAAGGAATTTACTGTATTTCTTATTTTTTGTATTCACATATACCTAATTGAAATCACATTCAAAACATTTTTGCACATGATAAACATTTACGTAGATATAAATAAACAGATACTATTTAATTCAATACAATTCAGTCAAAATATTGATGAATGGCTAGAAT
>DWGJ01004797.1:0-11161 GCA_018246895.1 Aspitha aspitha aspitha
TTTTTCTACTTGGTCAAATAAAATTATTCTTTCTTTCTTTCTTTCTTTCTTTCTATACCAAAGTTCGCCAGTGCTTAGTAAATTGATTGATATAGTACGTAAAGCAGACATAAATCAGTGAGAGTACTATAAGAAATGTTGTTAGCATGACCTATTAAGTGACTACAATATACTTGTAATAATAATAGGTTTGTCGGATATTGAAGTTAATAAGCAAATTGTACGTCTCATACTACGATCCAGTAGATATACATAATATATATTCAACCACTTTCTCATTGACAAATATTTTCGTTCATGGTGTATTCTAACCTTTTGTACAGATTCAAAAGCTTACAGAAATATTGGAAGATTGGAAAATTCCACTCAAAATATAGGTATCTCATATCCAATCCTTTTTTGAAGAACTTTTAAATTTATACGAATGAAATATTCACCGGGTGAAATTTGAAAGTCAAGATATTCTCGACCTTTCGAAGGTAAATATTAAAGAACTTGCCGATTTTCAACATTTTTGAAGAGTTCAGATACCTTCTGTGTATATTGCTCTTGACGGTGAAGTTTTTTATTACATTATATTTCCTTTTCTTTAAACTGGCGAACCCCTGATGCGTACATGATTTCGGATAAACTCTTCATAGTGATATTATTTCTTTGTACTGTTTAAATAATAAAAATATTAATCTTATTCCCTCTGTGGTATCAATTAAACCGTAACTTTAATTGTGTAGTACAATTAACTTGAATTTCAATATAGAAAAAATGGGGTATAATTTAACATATTTAAAACGCAACATTTTTCGCGTTTATTCGTTATAGTATGGACGTTTAGTTTAATTTAATGTACTCTATCTTTCCAAACATAGTATACAGCTTACACATCGGTATTACTGCAAGCAGCTAACAGCGCTTAGAAAATCTCAGCTTGTATTTAATTAAGCTAAGCGCACAAAATACTCGAGCGAATTATTCCTTAGACGCTTAAATCTCGATTAAAACTAGCTACTCGTGTAAGCTGCGTTGCACGTAATGTTCGACATAGTTGTAGAACAGCTTAACGAATCGATCCGTTAAGAGATTTATGAAATTGCCAAACGCACGTCACTAGGTATTTTAACATATTCTATAAGCATTTGATCAAATACAAATACCAAAATTATTATAACTGAACAATACTTATCAATAAATTAAATGTCAAAAGTCAAAGCAAACAAACAAACAAAAATACGAAATGCGATAAAAGAACTTCTGACTGGCCTTTATTATAACGTTTTAATCATTAGCTGTAAGTTTTGCTTTATTAAAAAAAGCAACTAAAAATAAACCAAATCATAATGGGTTCAGCTTCTGTTACCTAAACACGTTTTTCAGCTACCACGTAATTCTAATGTTATTCAGGAGAATACCCTAAAAGTCTAATAAACCCTAAAAATAACCCTAAAACTCTAAAACCCTAAAATTCGCGAACATGTCCTTAGGGTTCACCTTACATGTATCTCCTCACTTGGGATATTCGATCTTTACGATGGGTAAATGATAAGGTTTGTGGACGTCTATCTATACATTTATTCTTTTTATCTCGACGGTTCCATTCTGAAACCAAACGTTTCTGTACCTTTCGCTATTATTTTGCGCCGATATTGAGGACGACGGCCTTATCTCCATCACGCTATACACAATGCAAAGTTTGAAACCGAGTTTACAATAACATGTTAAAATGCTTGATGTATTTTTTATTCGTATTTTATTTCGAAGTAGGTTATGGTCCGCAACTGTGCTAGCGTTTACTTCGTAACTGGAGATATGTGTTTGGCATATAACAAAAAAAGGTTTTAAATTATCTTCATCTTTTATCTTTGGAAACAATGTATGGCTTAGAACATCCTCGTAATCTAGCTAATCAAACGACTCCCAACTCAACGTTTGGTGAAGTAATAATAATTAAATAACTATATTTCCTAAAATCTGACATCTTTACTGCTTAGAGGCAGGGATTTTATATGTAAACATTTTAGTTGTAGAAATCCCAATGGAATTGAATAGATTTTGCAGATAAAAATTATCTATGACACCCACTGACCACTGACCCATAATCTATCTTATCTGTGTGAGAAATTAAAAAAATAATGAAGGTAGCACTTTTTGCGTGATTCGCTCACAAACACCCGAGTAGCCAGACACCCAGTTACAATATTAGTAGGATAGACAGTTAGGTACTACATTAACATTAAAATCAGCTCTACCACATTACAGAAATTCAATCATAGGATGACGTTAAAACGACAAATTTACAACGAAACCGTAATAACGCCGTTTATATTAGAGAGAGACAGGAATAGCGGTCGCTGGGTATTCAGGAGACGTGGCTCAATATTGTCACAACGAATACTCAATAAGTCTTTTGTCACATCGGCGCCACGACCGAACTACTAGAAAACTTGGCCCACACTGAGAACCAGTGGCCGTGGACTCCCGCGGCGAGGCTGAGGGGGTCCATTTCATCCAGCTTCTACAACGTCTCCACGTTAATAATATGTTAATGGTTGTCTGTTTTTCTTGTGTGTTAAATATGTGTATTGTAGTTCGTTGGCTGAATAAATGTTCTCTTAGTCTAATTCCCATTCTTATTCTTATCAATAATAATAAATAAATAAATAACTGGGGACATTTCCACACACGGCTATCTGATTACAAATTAGGCAATTTAATGCCTGTGTTATGGTGACCGGACAGCTGATAAACATACATATATACATACGATATAGTACTTGTATAGATATTTTTATTACGACCAGACACAGAAGAGACAAATGTGCTCATCACACAAATGTTTGTCCCGGGTGGGAATCGGACACACGACCTCCGGTTTTGCAGTCAGGGTCTCCAACCACTCGATCACGAGGCAAGTCAGTCATAAAAGAAATGAAGATGCAAATTTTTCAAAAACCAGTTGCGATATGCAACAGTCACACCGAATGTCAAGTTTCATTTAGATGTACGATACGATTTAATAAGCCCGTCAAATCGCCGCGAATCTCGTTAACTTTTGAGATTGTTTGGCAAACGAATGAAACGTCAATCTGTTTGGAGCAAATAAAGAATACGTCGCCTTTCATGGACAGCAGCTGTTCGCTCGGAACGGATCTTTAGGAGCTCGTGTTCGATTGACAAGCAGTGAGAAGGTATTTGGACTTGGATACCAAAAAGAGACTCCAAAAGGTCATGTTTTTATGTAAAGACTGTAGCAAACGAGTAGGCGATAGACATCTGCGTTCAACCTATTGCTTCTCTGTTACGATTTCTAGTAATAACAAATGTATACCGTAAAACAGCAAGATAACAGAACAGTAGAGTATTATAAACAGCTAAAATTACTGCAGTACGACCTATACTCGCATTGTGCGCTGAACCATTACACGTCGTATGCGTCGTGTGTCATGACACAACGACGTCAAATGTATGACAATGACGCACGGTGACATTCGTGTTCGGGGACATTGCTTGATATTCAATGATTATGTTTTTAATGTAAAGTTTATCAGACCGGTAATCTCTTCCATTTACTTACACATATTAGAGTAGAGTATAACGAATACTTTAGATATGTGATTTAAGAGTTTTTATTTAAGATGTATTGTAAATTTCATAATTGACTTATATTCGTCTTATTGAACTACGTGCTATAACTCTTCATCTTCATTTTTGAAGATTCTTAAAGTCGTATTATAATCATACAGTGAAGTTCATAACGCCTGAATAACAATCAATTATAGCACACGTTTGTCGTATAAGTAAATAAGTAGCTCGAAAACCGAGACCATGAATTACTTGAACAACTGAATAGCACGGGTAGGTACACGAGTCAGAATTAGTTTCGCGGTGAAAGTTAAACACGAGGGCGCTTTTCCATTTTCCGTGACAGTGGTGGCAAGTTACCGAATAATGTTAGATTTCCCTGGAGATTGACGCGGATTCATTGTGCGGTGTGAATGTGCCTTAACTGGTAGTGATTTGTTTGCACGACCGCTGTGCCAACTTCATGCTTGCATTCAGAACAATTCGGCTCGTGTACATCACACGGCGAATCGTCTGATTGAACTCTACTATTAGAAAGAAAGAAAGAATGAATGAATAATGGAACGAAATTTTCTATGTATATTGGAAACGAAATAAGAATTATTAGGAATAAACCAGGTAGATATCACAATGACACATTTTGTTGTTTGCTTAAAGCTTCGTGTTTCAGAGAGTGAACTTGTGTAGAGAAAAAAATGAATGCTACCGCAACTAATATTTTATTAACAATGTAAGTAAAATTTACATATTGCAATACTTCAACCGGTCAGCAAACAACTGCCATCGTCCATGCAAATCGCAATCACAGACCGGCACAATATATCAGCGGCCATTAAATCATAAATATTTCACCGATTATGCACGTAGCGATCTCATCACTCACACTGTCACCCGAAGCCGAACACGCCTAACCACTCCCGGTAGATATCATCTCCGCAGATATCTTCAAACCGTCTTCCCTACTGGATGTCCTTTGATAATAAATCACCATGAAATTTATGAAGTAAAATTTAAATTTCGCAAAGTTGATTTATGAGCGAAATGAAATTTATCTTTTTTTTGTTGTTGTTTCTGATAAGGCGTTTACGATAATAAAGTTACATCTTTAAGAAGCTCGAGCTTACGCGTAACGGAGATATTCTTTGATCGTTGACTTCGTACAGCAAAAATAACATTCTCCTACGAATTTGTACGATATTTCTAAAAATGAAAGATAATCGTGAAGAATCTTGTCTTTGCCTGTAAGCTAATAATGAAATTGAAGTATTTGAACAATGTCCTTGGTATATAGAAATACTAATTGTAATAAGTGGGAGTTATTATCGCATAATATAATAGTTTTAGGAATAATCCAGAACATACTCAACAACCTAACAGTAATTTACGAATAAAATATATTTGAAATGCATTGTGTAATATACATATAAAAGAGGAAGGTGTCTGGTCACTTATTGGAGCAGAGATTTTGAAATTTCCCCATAGGTTCTTTATATAACAAAAGTGAGTAGGTACTAAGTCTTAGTACCTACTCACCTACCTACCTTTCTAAGAAAGGATTTCTGGAAATTCCACCCCTAATGGAGTACAATAGAACTATTTTACTATTTTACTCCCATAGGGGCAGGTTATATGAAACTTTGTCTATTTGGCAGTTAGACATCTGAAATTTTGGCTTTACGGTCTTGATTAAAAAAAGTTAACGCATTTTTGGTTCTTGGAAATACGATTTTTGTGTGAACAGAGGTGCGAGCAAAAGTTGTATTAGTAATATATTCTATACTGTTATATCGCATTTCAATATCCATTAAATCCTTTGGATCTTGTAATAATTGTAATCGGGTCAGTGAATATTGGGTCAGTCTTAACAAGCGATGTTATTACGTCATGGGAGATGCCAGTAATGTTATTTGGTTGGCGATACCGTGTATTTACATTATCTATGATATTCATAGATAAATGTCGTAGATAGATGTTTACAATACATAATAAACGATATTTATGAAGCAGTTTTATTTACGATGTTTATAAATACCTTTCATCTTGTTCGCATAATTTATAAAATAATGATGTTTCGATCGTTGTGCTAGTATTAATCCTTGATAATATTTTTTATGACCACCATAACTTGAATCATTTTTCATTTTGATATGTTGGTGTCGAGGTTTCATTGTATAGAAATACTTTAAGGTCAAAAGCGTATTTGCATTGTTTCAATATGTTTTGATGAGAAGCGTAGCGGTTTCTCGCATAAGACACGATTATGCTGTATATTTACAAATCGCTCGTCACCTATTGATCTACCCTTCTCATAGCGCATATAACAATAAGTATTAATTTCATGTCGAAAACCGATTTATTCAATCTAAGGCACTTTGCTAAGCAGCGTACGCTGTGAAGTTGCATTGTACATTAATGGTTTTTGAGATTCTTTGTGAGAACATTATTATCTCTGCAACTTTAAAATCTGTTTCATACTGACCTGATAAGTACAGAAAAAGATTTATTTATTTATATAAACGTTTCGTATTATAGACGGTCTTATCTTCCACTAATATGACATAGGCCACCATACAGTCCAGACGTACCCTAAGCCTATAATGTCGTATAGAGTAACCGCATTAATATGAACTCGGTTAGAAGCCGAGGCGCCCTGCTGAGCTTAGAATCAATTTATTGAACTAGAAGAGACAAATTGCGTGTATCTCCGTGTTTGTCACTGTTCCGCGCTGTAATAGATTGCCATATCTTTATTAGAGAGCCATTGGTATTCAAGTAATGAGCGTGTACTGTCCGTATTAAATTATTTGATGATCGTATTGTAACTGGACGTGTATAAATTGGTAGCGATGTGGGGTGATCGTTGAACTGAAAGTAATTGACGTAACCACAGACGTCGATGTTTTGTTAGCATTTTGTCGCGTTAATTTTTCACGTAAAGATTTGTAGAGAAAATGAAATATTTGCGTAATAGCATTCGTAATTATTTACATTTCATCGTAATTATTTCATTCAAGAATATTGACATTCGAAGTAGCTGTTTTGTTATTAATATACATATAAGCCTGTATGTTTCAAGTTGGTTGCCTTTTAAAGCCATAGGCATTGTTTCAATCTATTTGTACAAATTTTTAGTTAATTTCACTTCATAGTCTGCGTCTATATTGGAGACGAAAATATTTATAAGACCTTCAGTAGAATATTATCTTTCACTATAACTCTGTTACAAATTCTTAAGCGCTTATAACCTTGTTAAGCGACTAGAAGGATATTTATTATTGTCATTATTCTTATTATTATTACTATTACATTCTCACTGCAGGCTCGGCTGAAATGAAGTCAGAAGTTTTTTAAAACCGCGTGCGTGCACCAAGAGAATGATATTTAGGCCAACATTAAACGATACGCGTAAGACTAAATCTCTTGAATATTCCTTAAGAGTACCAGATGATGATTTACATGATAATTTTATTACAGATCAAGCCGGAATATTCTGAAGGGATGTTAAATAGTCTGTGCACTGGCGCCTTAAATGGTATTAGTGACTGGACTAAATCGTGTTGTTATAATCGACGCTATTGTCATGGTTACGTAACATTGACTGTGGCAAGTTATAATTGTTCTGTTGTGGCGCCAGTCATTGGTGTAATTAGTCTATACGTATCCATAGTTTGGCAAAAATTAAAACACATTTGGCAAACCGAGCTGCATTTAGTATTTTATGGTGAAGTGGTGAAGTTAAGTATGTAGTTAACTACTTAACTGATTATATGGCGGCAACGGGATTCAGGTCTTGCTAATGTATCGAACTATCTTAAACTTAGCTTCAACCGTTCATTTATGTATCCAACCACTAATTAGTATAGGTAAGATTAAGTTGTCATAATATTAAGCCGTTTGGATACAAGAAGTTTGGGGTATTTTTGTTAATTCACTGCAGCGTTCCTACATTACATGCTTGTATATGCTATATCATTACAATTTTATTGTATAAAAGAGGATTTGATTTTATTAATATTCGTGTCACTCACGTCAATTACATTTACAGCTTATGCGATTTGAATAGGACTTTGGCTATAGACAATTTAATCCAATTAAGAGTCCTGCTTGTAGCTATTGCGTGAAGGGGTACAGCAATTGGCTCGGATAAGGGTTTAGTCGTGTTTATGTCTATGATCGTATCTGTGGTCTGTCTATCGCTATACGGGCGCGCGCCCTTTTATTAAAGTCCCATGTTAAACAATTTGACAGAACTGTGGAGTGGATGTTGTTAATAAAAAAAAAAATCTATTTCCATTTTAAGGCTTGTAACTCATTTTTTCATATTCAATATTTTGTGTGTTAAATTTACTTTTGATTACAGATTTTGAGTTCTTACGCAAGAATTATGTACAGTTTGTATTTGACTGATTTTTTACGAAAATGTGACCAGGGCGAATGATGAATGACGGCTTTTTTTAAAAAAAACGAATAATTAGGTATAGCATTCATTAAATACCTAGCAAGTTATAAGAGTCGCGGTGCTTAGTGAAATTTTAAAGAAATTAGGAAAGTCATTTTAAATATTGCGGATATAGCGTCTTTATTTTCGTTGGGATATACTTATTAAAAACTATTTAAAATAATATTTGACTACAATATTTTTTATTTTTATTTTCCTTAAACAAATAATAATATAATAATTCACACAAACAATAATAACGATTTAAAAGAATAAAATTTTTGCTGTTAGCCTCTCTAATGCTCTTTTGTTCCATTTGCATTAGGGGTGTGTGCTAAATGAAAACGGGACAGGCATCTAAATTTAATAAGTTTTTGTATACCAGTATATGTATCGTTATTCGATAAGTTATTACTTTATTAGCATCGTTGTGGGTTCAGTTATCTGCTGGCAACTCAATACAACGTTATCGTATATAACTTTTGTTTTATAGCTCATTCGACATTCAATTAATACAAATGACGTCATTAATTGTTCAATTGTGTTTTCACAGTATCTCTTTTAAAATCAACTTTTATACACAAAGGTAAAAATTTCAATTTTTGTCCCTCGCAAACAACAAAAGTACATAAATATATATCTCGTAACAGACGCGGATACTTCGCTAAAGTCGGCCTTATGAAGCGAAATTCCTCAGCACAGTAAATGGTACATCAAAATGAAGGATATAAAAGGCACGGTACCACGGAATTGTGACCCGGTCAACAAACCCCGACCGTGACAGTAATAGTCGTCCACGTCACTCCGCTGTCGTCCGTCACCGGCCGAGAGAAGTTAATTTCCACTTAATTATTCATTAAAAAACAAGCGTCTTTCTCATTGGCCTTTTGTACTCGAGCTTTGTTTACTTTTGATTCGTTTAATGCTGCGTCATTTATCATCATATTTTTTTAAGGTTATTAATTAATAATAACGTATTTTTATACTTTGTATTTGTGTTTTGTTGTAACGTTTTATATCTGTTTAAAAAGAAAAATCTTGAAATCAGGAACTATTGCCTATTCGTATAAAATTCGTTAAAAGATTTGCTCTAGTGGTAACTCAGTGACGTTGCATGATGAGTAGTTAATTTATAGCTTATATACTATAGAATTTATAAGTTTTTATTACGAATATGAGTAAAATCCTGTATAACCGTGTGTTATTTGAAGGTTCAAGTTTAGTGCTTTTTCAAGCACTAAGTAGAGATGCTTGTTTTGCTATACCTATGTACTAAATTTCGGACGACTTACAAAAATCATTTTAATGACTTGTTCTTCTCGACTTTGATCTAATCAAATATATAACAATAAAAACATTCCAATACTATTAAAAGTTGTTTTATTTCTACATACTAGCGACGTAAGTGTTATTTTAATGCTTATTGAATATAAACAAAGTTATCATAGATCGGAGCAGATAGTATCGACGGTATTCTTTTGTTTTGTTAGTTCAAACAACACGAATATTGCTGAGTCACTGTGAATGCGAGAAGATATGTGTTCAAGGAATTAAACCGGCATCTAAGATGATAGAGCTTACGATTCTATTATTTAGATAGCAGTTTTTTTATTAGTATATGCGTCCAAAAAAAAAAAAAATTCAAAGTAAAAAAGTATCAAAGCTCAAATTTCAGCCGTAATATTCTAAAATATGACGAAAGTATATTCAAATCGTTATTTACCACAAGGTATGTACGTATACTTAACGACAGACATTGTTATATTTATCGTGCTTTGTGCGCCCCTGAGGCTATGGTAGATCGGGAGAAAAAAGTCCACGACGAAAAACTCTCAGCACTCTTTTAAAATAAGGGAACATGTTTGTCAGTCCGATTACTAACCGGTAAACTTATATTAGAAGTAGAAGAATTAAAAATTACGCAGAATTTTACTAATTTTGCAGTCTGACAGACTAGTGGTCTCCAGTCTTTCATATCGTTGACTTCTGAAGTTACAGACGATGTCCAAAGTTATACTGTACATATATGTTACCATTTTAGGGTAAAAAAATCGAATATAGTCTGTACAACTGAGCAAAGACAAACAGTTCGAGGTAGCCAGAAAACTAAAGAGGACAACGGAAGGTAATTTGAAGAACGGATCCAGTATAAATTCATGTACAGGCACAGCTGGGAAAGTACATTCATACATAATGCCAGGCCTAGTTATGCGTACAGGTAGGCAGAGTCTAAGGACTTCCATCGACTATCTTGAGTGGATGTTATTTTAAATTCGAATACATATAACAATACCGATTTCCACTTGAATTACATTCTTCTATGATATCGATGACGTCTCAAAACAAGGCTTAATAAAGTAACACCGCTATAAAGAAATTTCCTTTAGGGACTACTCTACAGAAAATACAAGAATTTCTTCACGAGTGTACAAAAGTAGGCGTTAAACTCTAAACATAAATACATTCATGTAACAAAGCGGTTAAAGTTAAAACGCATAAATATTTGATTCGCAAAGAGCTTTACTTTGGAGGCCATTCTTTCGAAATCCCAGCGCGGACGTACGAGAAATTTTTCCAAAGAAATTCAAACAGTGCAAACTAGCGCGGTGAACTTGGGATACTGAGGCTGGGCGTATTAAAATTGTTCACGGCTCCTCTAAGGCACAATGCACGTTGTCACCGAATATAAACATACAGTGTTGCTTTTACAACACTATTGTGTTGCACCCTTCGCTGACTGTTTACTGTTTTCACGGCGTATTCTACTATTTTATTATTCATGTAACAACAGCCTTATGCGCACCTTCTGTAATGTTAATAATTGAAGACTTCCGTGACAAGGTACGGCGGAGGGAGCTAACGCGAAATAATATATAATTTACTGACAGACATTTTTTATGGACAGCACAATACATTCTCTCTTAGGATACGTTTTGCAGTCGTTTTCAGATGTTTGTTGGGTGCGAACGCTTCTTATAGTGTTCATGTATAATTTCTTATGGATCTTCAGACAAATATGAATGTTCATTTGTCAAGAATCATAATATAAATACGTGAAAGGAAAACTTTAGATCCCTTTTTACGAAAATTGCGGGCACGGAGGAGTATGAAATTTGGCACACTTATAGTTTATGTGTAGGAGAAGTG
>DWGJ01004798.1:0-11161 GCA_018246895.1 Aspitha aspitha aspitha
GTTGTCAATGTCAAACAAAAAGTCCAAAGAAATGTCAAAGAATTATTTTTTATTATGGTCGAATTTCGACCAGTAGGGGACCACTAGTAATAATAATTGCACAATCATAGTATTATAATCTATATATATGTAACAATACTGTTCTTATTCTTACTATTAACTCATTTATTAATTACGTTATCTCGCCCTTATATTGTTACTCGTAGGTTTAAAACGATGGAATTATTCAATGTATTGTTCATACGTCTGTTCCGTCACAGTGATGTAAGGAGTTACAAAACCGTGCCTGTAATAACGATTTAGACGCCAACACCTACATCACGCCGGGTCACTAAATACCAATGTTGACTCACTTTAAACACATTCGTTCTGCTCCGGACACAGTTTCCATAAATTAATTGCAGTTGTGATTATAACTAATTTATTTCAAATCTAAAGTACAGTTATTATGTACTAGCATTAACTGTGACAAATTATTATAGTTCGAGCACGCGCTTTGTTTCCGCAGAAACCAAAATAATTCTCGTGCTGTCTTCCACCTATTATTTGACTGTTTGGGAGATTTACTTAAAAATATGTATGTTTGAAAATATTAATTTTAATAATCCGCCTAATTTTATATTACCGGGGGAGTTTATTATATTATTTATTGTGAGCCTTTTACATTTCTTTTTCACAAATTAAGATTACGTTGGCTATCGGATTCGTATTCCAGCAATACGATTAGAAAACATAACATAACATCTACCACAGATTACAGATAAAATTAAAACTGGCTGAATAGCGGCGAACTGTACGCAACGTTTACATAGAAAATTACAAACGTGTAAATGCACCCTTACACGTTTACATGGAAAATTACAAACGTGTAAATGCACCCTTACACGTTTACATGGAAAATTACAAACGTGTAAATGCACCCTTACACATTTATATGGAACATTCAATACGTGTAAATGCACCCATACACGTTTACATGGAATATTAAAAGCGTGTAAATGCACCCTTACACGTTTACATGGAAAATTAAAAGCGTGTAAATGCACCCTTACACGGAAAATTAAAAACGTGTAAATGCACCCTTACAGGCACGCAACGGGCGATGTTGCAACGTTCCGCGCGGCCGCGCGTGCGCATCACTTCGCTGCAATTATAAACAAAAGGAAGCGTCTTACTACGGTTTAACGGAGCTATTTGGCTTTCTCGATATGTATCAGTCAGATGTTTACTTATAGTAGATGTTTAGTGATATCCGAACGGTCTAATGTCTGGAATTTCACAAAAATCTGTGTGTAAAATAAAGCGAGGTTTACAGCGCTCTGTGTTGGACTATACACAAAGTCGTCCAGCTCCGGTTATTGAATCGGTAATTACTCAGTGGAAACTCTCAGTGGATTACATTTTAATATTATTATGTAACTAGTCCGCCCCGGCTTCGCACGGGTATAAAACAGTTTTTCTCCAGTATTTAATGGATGTTATTTTACATATAAACGTTCCTCTTCAATCACTCTATCCATTAAAAAAACCGCATCAAAATCCATTGCATATTTTTAAAGATTTAAGCATGTATAGGGACATACGGATATAGGGACAGAGAAAGCGACTTTGTTTTATAATATGTAGTGATATGTCTTCTGTCATGTAACGAACCTAATTATTATTTTTATTATCAATTTCATTTGGGTGCATTTTATCCACCCTTTCAGTGGTTCACCGCTGGACCAGGTCTCCACTCATAATGAGAGGGATTTAGGCCCTAGTCTACCACAGTGGTCAAGGGCGGATTGACAGACTTCACACACCTCACAAAATATTGCTTTGAATCATCTTAATGTGTGCAGGGTTTCCTCACCGTTATTACAAGAGATATTTTTTAAATGTTTACTTATAAAACGCACGTAACAAATCAGAGGTGCGTGCCACGACCGAACCCAGATTTATTATTATTAATTAATTAAGTCTTTGACTACTTTATATGAATTAGGTAATAAAAATATTTACTTTCTGCAACAGGGTCACAGCCAGAACAGAATACAAAAAAGTAATTGAATGTATAAATGCGATTTCATGAATTATAATTCTGTTTAATAAGCACATCGGTACGGAGAACAAGTGAGCAAAACAATCTATCTTACTTCATAGAAGATATCAAGATTCATTAAAATGCTGTCACTAGGCTGGCGTGTTGATAGCCCAATCGACGCTCCCAGGTCATTGAACCGATGTTTATGAATATACATTATAATTTATGTCCTTCCCAAACTGCAAACTCCAGCTTAGAGCATAGTTTATTTTGGTCTTCTGATTTGGTATGAGACGAGCAAGTTGTCGAGTTGTCTGTCTTCACTCCTTTGAACTAGGCTCAATGCTAGTAGTTTGTTATGCTACTCCCCTCTAGATGTCGCTCAAACAATAATTAACGTATCCGACGAAATAAAAAACCGAATTAAAAGCGGCTGACATTTCACGATGAATCAGCAAGTGTTGTACGAGAATTCCTTTCACCAAAACAACTGCTTATATACGGCGTTGGCCATGATTAATTTAATGGCAACAGCGGTAAACGCTAGGTAAACATTGTATGTCATGTACTTATATGGGGACGATATTTTCAGGTACTGTCGGTCGCGTAAGACTTGACGTGTTGCGTGAAGTTTATTGTTTTTATTGATATTTTTAATTACCTTAAATAAAGGAAGGTTTAATTATAAAATGTTTGTTATAAATGTTATTCTTAAAATGAACAAAATGTTGAAATTAATTTATAACTACTTTATATTAACTACATTACGTAACCTTCTTATTTTTTTTTATTTATTTTATTTATTATACATGCATTGTTCTTAATTTATTTACTATATTCAAAATATATGCAGCTGGAAAGACAAAGAGAAAGAGAAAGAGAAAGATACATAAAGAGAGAGATTATAGACTCGTCCAACTTTATTTTCAATGTAAACATTACTTTGTAGTTAGATTGTTTAGCTGCTTCTTGGGATGAGTTATGAATTACATAACACTTTTATCACGGCATATAAAAATAAATTCAATAATTTCGAAACGTTATCGTAAGCAGCGTAATCGTGTATTACTGGTATTAGAACTATCAAACGCGCGTGATAAGGAACTGACCTGTGTTATCATTATTTCTAAGTACCTGTAGTGATAATTCACAATATACGGCCGTCATTAAGTAACAACAATGTAATATTTTATAAACATTTAAAACAATCTACTCTTGTGATCATAATCATTTCTGTAAGGTTTTAAAAAATCGATTATGTAATCGTATACTTAGACTATCTGTTATGACAATTTCAGTATAAAAAATTGTTTGAGGACAAATCTGTAACAGCGTTGTGAAACTTTCCTATTTGTGTCTTAGCCTTTATCACATTTTCCGAATACTACATAACAGAAATCATAAATCCATTGCCATTAACTTCTTTATTATTGGATCTCCAATTAATTAATTTATTACACAAATATGAACTAGACCTTTAGAAAATAAATATTCATTACAATCTGGGTACTAGATGGCGCCACGTGTATTAAATCGAGTAAGTTCAGTATAGTTCTACGATACGATAATAATAGTGCTCACCGTTGTCTTACTGGGATTTCAAAAAACAATTCAAATCAAGATAACTGAAGTAAAGGATATTGAAAAACAATTTTAATTTTAGCATTTGCAATTGTAATTTACAGGCAAATTATTGCACCAGGGCACTCAAATTCAGTTGTATTAGAGCCGTAGAACACATAGCGCATCTGATGCTCATACAGAAATGTTCTTACTAGGTACTTGTCACACAAACACATATAAAATATCAGGCATTTATCTTTGTGCCAATATTAAGTGTTTGATGGATATTTTCTACCCATTTTTCTCGCAGTATGTACAATCACTGAAGAGGTCGTTTGACCTACATATTGTGATAATGATTTATTATTAACAGATAACCTTTTAAATGCGGGTCCAGTGCGAAATACATTCCGTATTATACTCTCTGTAATTATTGAGGAAAACCGAATGGTTGCATTTGGTTTCACGTGACATCGGTAGTTTTGTAGCGCTAGTAGGGCCTGAACCATCAACGGAATATTAACAATTTCCAGATAATTTAAAGATTCAATCACAATGCAAATTATTGGTATGCTACCGTATCGTACCGTACCGTAGCAATGATTCAGCAGGTCATGAACTACATGGGACTTGGGCGATGGCGGTTTCAACTATTCATGTCAGTACTTTTATTATTAACTGAAAAGGAACAACGACACAAAAACAATGTTCGGATTTCAAACATGAAGACTGATGTGAACCCAGTTATCATTAGTATCTGTTATAAGTTAAAACAACAAAGTTGTGGTAAATAAAAGCAGTCTAATGCGATATTATACACGTTGGGAATCAGTAAATCCCTAGCAACCCATTAACTAGGAACAAAAAACCGTATTGCTGAACGTTAAATTTTATCATTATGGCTGATAAGTACAATTTGAAGAACCAAATGCAAAAACGAATGCAAAAAGTTGTATTGTAAATGTTTGTACGTAAACATTAAAGGTTACCGCAAAGTCAGCTTCTTTAAATAAAATAATATGTATAATAAAACTATAGCAGGGTCGCATTCTGTACACGCGAGGTAAAATATGTATAAGTACTTAGATTCGAAGAAAGTATGCGATACGAAAATCCTTCAGCCTGCGGACAAGAGCCAACTACATAACAGAGTCATGAAATGCCCGTGTAGGTTATACATATCTTACGAAGTGGTATTACATTAACAAAATGTTAATTGTCTTTACAAAGCTAGTTTCATAGGTGTGAAAATTATACTACAGTGCATGAGCTGTATTAAATAAGATCGTTATAAACAAAACAAAGATACAATCATTTAAAATGTATTTAATCACCAACTTAATTCCGCGATGCATTTTTTTCTTCTTGTTTTCTTTGAGTATCTTATTTGTAAGCGTCTGGAGTTTCCTACCACACCAAGTCACATGAATCGGCTACTATGTATATAGCGCTACCATTTTATAGATTGTTAGCTATGCAGTCTAACTATCCCATTGCTTGTTTGGTTGATATACTTTGTTGATTGGTATGTTATGTTACGTTTATTATGAATATTAGCATTAATTTTATTACGTGCCGCCCTTGGCTTTCTACATTCTCGTTGTCCTTATTCTCTTGAGTTCATTGGAAGAAATAACTCTCAAGCGAGATAACGCTACGAGGTTACTTCTTGTATTGTACTTCATCTCGTAATGGCGTCTTTAGTTATTTCTGTACTTTGTACTGTAATGAATATTCATCAAAAAGCAATGTAATGTTCTTTTGTTCTGCTGACTGTGTAGTTAGCTCCCAAAATGTTTCGTTAGTGTGCAATAGCCGAATGTTTGAAATTTACGATTTTTTTTAAACAAAAAAGGTTCCATGAGTTTAATAATTATTTTTATTATACATTCATACAACTGGCAGATTTTTTGTTTGAATGTCCGATTCGATTCCCTCGAGTGAGTGCGATCAGTTATCTATTATTCGTTTGTTATTATGGAAACAAATGACAATCCCATTATCTCGGCAATTCGCTTACACGATGGCTCAAGAGTAAACATTAAGAGTATTTTTAGCCATTTATAATTATCGGAATTCATTATGAGTAGGGAGTTCTGTTTGGTTAAAATTGAGTGGTTCCGAGCCTTTCTTGTGTTCGATTTCTGGTGGCGATCCTCCTGCTCATAGGAGATCTAAATTTTGGAGTATACTCTACCGCCCAATGCGGATTAGTAGACTGATTCACTAAAGACATAATCGTGAGCCCATCACATGTATGTCGGTGTGTTGTATTCACAAAGTGCCGACATATTGTAAGATAACGCGTGTAATTATCGACATTGTGCAGAGGTTATGATTATCATTCGCTCGTGGTAACATGCATAAAAATATGATAGGTATGTATGAAATAAATGATGCACGCGTGTCGATGTTATCAGTCTGTTTAATGATAGATATTTTCCGATATTTGTCCATGCCCAGTTCGTGTATTGTATTTATACTACTAGGTAACGAGACATCGCCTCATATAGTGATACTGCGATGTTAATTTTAATGTTGTTCAATATTTTTAATATAGGTATGATTCGTAACATGTACCTAATTTAATGAGTCGAAATTTGATATATAAAAGAAGATGAATATAGTTTGTGAACGTGAATAATTTTTTTCAAGAAAAACTCAAACTTGGTTACTCCTTAGGTGTACCAAAAATACATTGATACTACTTTTTAATTAATAACAGTAAATTCAAAAGTACCTCACTTTGTTACTGTTTTTCTCAAAAAGCACCGAAGGACTTTAATAATTTTAGATCAGGTAAAATTTTCAGTCTTGATTTTAAACTATCAATCAGTCTGTTTTAAAATTAGGATTGTCGCATAAAAAAAGTCGCAATTACATGAATAGTGAAAGTTTTCAAATACTGGCAACTCGTGTATGTAAATATTATCGTAATAAATTATTATTACAGTATTACTGGTTACAATTGAGTGAAGTAATAAACAATATACGCAATTATATAAAGCGAAGCAGTTTTTGGTGTGTTACTTAACGTTTACTTGAGTATGAGTTATTGCATTTAATTGAAATTGTTTGTACACTAATACACAATTTAACTTTCAATTGACATCATTGCCAGTTCCAAAGTCCTGGTTTGAAAAAGTTTTGCGGTTTAATTTTTCGTTATGTTAAATTTGTTTATTAATATTATCTTTTGTTGTAGGAGTTGCTATATATATAAGTATGTACCTAAATATAATAAATCTTAAGAGTTATATGAAGAATGTGTGTATCTACTAAGTTCGGTTATATATGTAGGTAGTTTTATATTACAAGCTGTTTATTAACTTGACATGTATGTTTGTGCGGGCGGGAACCTTGCGACTGAATTTTAGACCAGTTGTCTTTAACCGATTCAGCTGAAATTTGGTATACACACTTATTCTGGATGACTGGATGCATGCTTAGCTATATGACGTCATTCTAATTTCAATATGGCGGATCACGCATGATGGCGGTCTTGTTGTTTTACTGCTCTACCACAGTATGGGTATCAAATGAAGGGGCTTGCTGAGTAGAATACGAAAGCTAATACAACATCACATTAAATTCAACCTGGTTTTGAAAAAGTACTTTTTATCATTTAATATTTGAATTTTTGCGCCGTTCTCCTTCCGCGCTCCCCGCACCGCTCGTTATTCGGCAGAGACCTGTCTTACAGTGGGACGCTAATGGATTGTAAAGATTCTGTCATAGATCGGTAATATATTGATTTTTTTTTATAGAATAATGATGTAAGCTGAGCAATTGGTGGCGGTAATGACGACAATAAGGCCATGTTTGTTGTTCCAACAACAATGGCGTCGTCAGCTGTGAAAACTCCCGCGCTTCTAGTGAAATCAAGCTGTGCATGTACTTATACATGTATTGTAATAACTCCATAATTTATCAATAAGAGTATGAAATAGTGACACACATATTTAGTTTCGTTTCTGTTATATGTAATTTAATAAGATTTATATACTGTTCTGATTTTTTTCTACCCTTCCCAGAGATGCAATTGTAGGTATGTACTGATATAAGAGCATCCAATATTTATTATCGATGATCGACTTTAGAGAAATCCCGAGACTCGGGATCCCGGGATTTCGAAATTTCCAGATTATAAAAATATTACATGCATGCATTGCATTAAGTTGATTTATATCAAATACTAGCTATGCCCGATTCCCAAGCTTAAAACTATTCCCATAACAAATTTCGTTACCGAAATCCCTATGAATTGCAAAGTATTAAGTACAACAGCATTAAATCATCGTAGTTTGTTCTAGGTGTCATAAACGAAGTACATATAGAATATTCACAAGTGAAATATTCAAAAGCAAACACATTATCGACAGTTGTTTTCAGATACATGAGTCATTAGCATCAGGTATTTCGATATCGGCATGATCCAAATGCGCGTGAGCATTTCGTAGCGGTAAGTCGAACGTGATTACAATTCCTGCTGTTATCCCCCGATGCGAATTAAATTCCATTACCACACGCACTTCACGTGCGCCGCCATTCCATCAGCGATGTACGCTCGATAAAACTGCTTACATATCGATTGATCGGCGCTAAACGTGATCTATAGTGTTTATCCAACGATGTCTTGTGTTTATTTAACATAGTACTATATAAATTTTCAAGTAATCATGTGCCCTTGCAAATGTTTACTTTATCGAGCGTATTCGAAAGAGTGAGTAATTAATGTTCTATTGAAATTTGTTCAAGCTATTTATGTGAGACTAACTTTTGTCCGCGACTTCGTCCTCGCGGAATAGTGACTTTGGGCAGCATTTTAATTTTTTATGATACATTTTTGCAAACAATACAGATAAAAGCACTGTACATAAATAAATGACGAACAACTTCTATCCGATTATCCCAAATAAACTAAAACTAAAAGTAACTACTTTAAATAATACATAACTTTATTAAATCGAATTAAGTCTAAAATAATCTTCCTCAAGAAATTGCTATAATCTGGACATCTGTTAATAGGATGCAATCTGACACAGTGCAAAGATTCCGTGAGCCTCTACGGAAATTTGTGAGAAGAAACGGTCCATCCACACTGTCCTAGCATCCTAAATACATCGTATAAATTTTACTGACACCAAACTATTATTTGACATTAAAAATTTTGGAATCAGCACCTGCGACTGCAACCCTTTGTGTATCCAGAACTAGACGCGAGTCTGTCCTGCAAATGTGGGAGGCTAGAGCATATTGGAATCGGTCAAATTGGTTGGTGGAGACGGCTCGAGTGCTAACGCGTATTTGGACGTTTTTAACCGCCTTTGAGGCCATCATTGAAACTTAAAGATTGCACGTTATGTAGATGGCAGATTTGTAAGGACAGAGATATTTGGCATTCGCTGTTACCTGCCTACCCCGTTATAAATCTGGCGTGACGATATATGTACAATCTGTTGACTGGCCTCGTGGTCGAGTAGTTAGAGACCCTGACTGTAAAACCGGAGGTCGTGGGTTCGATTCCCAAACATTTGTGTGATGAGCACATTTGTTTGTTCTGTGTCTGGTCGTAATAAAAATCTCTATATAAGTACTATATCGTATGTATATATGCATGTTTATCAGCTGTGGAGTACCATAACACAGGCATTAAATTGCCTAATTTGGGATCAGACAGCCGTGTGTGGAATTGTCCCCACTTATTTATACATTATTTATTTATTTATATAGTGACTCCTCTCACTATTAGTAGGGATATCACGTCTCATCCCTACTGTTTGTGTCGTATTGTTGGATAGTGTATCCGTGTTTAGCTGAAGAACAATAAGAGGTGGAAAAAAGTCGTACATACACATCAATTCTACAAAAATACTCTCCCAGTGTGACCGACCATGAATCTTACGTGCTCGGGTCAATCCCCACAATAGGGGATGATATGAAATTTACTGTAAGAATCATCTCGGGTCGCTCGGGCGACCTCGAGTTGAATAGAATAATGTTTATTAAGAACTGTGTGTAGACGTACAAAGGGATATCATGAATACGAATAAAATAAATATTAGAAAAGTAAATAAAAGTAAAAGTCCGTTTACTAAAACGAAATGAGAATATTTTTCCATATCATTGCTTTGTCATCGAATTTATATTATTATCTCTTATATATGTAAAATCCCACGTCACGATGTTCGTTTACGCTAATCTCCGAAACCATTGAACCGATTTCAATGAAATTTTGTAGATATCTATCGTTTAGTCCAACTCAAAAGATTGGATATTTTTATCTCGATTGATAATCTCATTTTTTATTGCAGAATTATTGTTTTTTTATAGGACAACACTTAGTCGGCCAGATTTTGACATATTCGGGTTTTTGACATATAGTTTGACATAATATAACCACGGCAACGCGTGGTGGGGTCTACTAGTATTCATATAATATGCCGAAATTTCGGCTCAACCAGTTGAGTGCAGCAAATTTAAAATTTTACCGATGAGTGATAACAATGCATATTAATGAAAAATTGTCGCGATTGTCTCGCTGATCGTCATTTGACCACGCATCGATTTTGAATCGCTGCTATTGCGATACAGAACCTATGCAGCATCGATGCGGAGTTCCTTTTTTACACGATGTTTTTATTTCAACACGCGATGTTAAAGCTATAATAATAATAGCTGGGGACAATTCCGCACACGGCTGTCTGACCCCAAATTAGGCAATTTAATGCCTGCTATAGGTACTATTGCGTTGCATATGAACTGCCGCAAAACGTCGCTACGGGCGACCTCACTGAAATCTTTCAAAAACAGAATAAATAAAAAAAAGTTCTATTCTAAATTCGAATTGATTATTCCATGGATTCCATGTTTTTCATCAACCTTTTTATTGTTTCACACACGCACACGCACGATACACGCACACATGTACACACAGCTGACGTATTTCGTTACGTGGCAATTTCTACTAGATCACACCACCCGTAGGCCGCGTTAAGGAACGTCGTTCCAAAACAGTCTACCCTCTAAAAAGCATTATTTTCCACTTCATGTACAAGCAAGAAACACTTCCGTTAATGAATGTACCTTATTAGGAACTGCTTTTGCCTTTTCTATTAAAATATGTATATGAGCGGTATTCAATTCAACATGTTTTACATTATAATTTATTATCACTGGGAAATTAATGTATGTTTTAATATGCTCTATTAAAGAGCGGTTGTTTTCGTAGCCTTTTAAGTCAAGGGTTTTGTTAATCCCTTACACATTGCGGTAACTTTATTAAATATGCGAATACTAACTGCGTACGAAATTTTCATGAAACTGTTGGAACTTGTAACCAAGTATAAATATTTGATATTCCCAGAGAAGGTACTACTGTTATTTTTTGATATGCAGTGGAACGAAATTCTTATATATTAAACTAGCCCTGCCCGCTGCTTCGTCCGCGTGGAAATCAATATTTTCCCGTTTTTGACATTGCTCCTCCAGTCTTATCAGGGCCGGATTTAGAGGTCTAGAGGCCTTGGGGCAACAAAGGAGTGGAGGCCCCCTGGCCCCAAATTATTTTCC
>DWGJ01004799.1:0-11159 GCA_018246895.1 Aspitha aspitha aspitha
ATAGTAAACTAATAAAATCATGTTTTAAATTTGTACGCCGTAAAAGGCAAAATATGGAGTGAACTAACAATTCTACAGCATCTTTAAATGTACCCATATTTGTGCAAATAAATGTCTTTGTTTTTGTCTTTGTCTTAGTAAAATGGGGGTAAAAAGATTGTATGGAAAGTCGGTTTGGAAATTAGACGCAAGATATTTCAGATGTACCAACTTCTTTATTTAAAAACTTATTACAATTATTGATTTTTGGAAATTAAATGCATTTGTGAGCAAAGCCGCGGGTATAATCTGTTGGATATACAAATTGAAAACCGATCGACTTATGAAATTCAGATTTCCCTTACTAGTCACAAACTATCAACTGAAACATGGAACTTCTGATTTGAATACGCAGACATTTCACGGTACTACAGGGAAATATGGCGATGTTTAAATAGATGGCTGGGAACGATAAACATCTATTAATCCAGTGGTTGGCGACCCTACTGAACTGATTAGTAGTTTCGAATCCCAGGATGAACATTGATTGTTCTGTGTCTAGAAGTAATATAAAAGAAAAGTATTTATATAATTTTGATATAGTATGTAATGTGTATATCTGAATGCAGCTATCCGTATACGACAGCACTGAAATATCCCAATTATTATTAATGCATGTGGACATACATAACTTACTTACATACGTAAAGTATGTCTTTTATTTATTCATATTGAATACTACATGACTTCTATATTTAGTTATCTAAAGACTAGAATCCAGATCTGACTTGTAATCATTCCAAATTGATTGCCTGACAAATGTATTGCTAGTTCTTAGCTTGTGCTCAAACAATGTACGCTATTTTCCTTGAACATAATTCCCAAAGTTTAAGTGGACGGCAGTATAAAGAAATTCCATCAAAAATATACAAATTCCGAATTACAACTGCGTTCCAAGAACGTGGAATTATTAATTATACACATATTTTCGTGAAGGAATTTAATATGGGTGTGAAAACACTTTTTTACGATTACTTGATATAACTTCAAAGGAAGTTGGACTATATCTCCGTACGTACAAAGTTTCAATTTATTCGACAAAGCGATGACCTTAGAAATACACAATTAGGTATTTAGGAATAGTCATGAAAGCTAACAAGTTTTTACTACAAGCTGCATCTTTAAATTTCAAACCATGAAAGTATCAGTGTTATGGAGCTTTAACGGTGTGTGAAAACTTTATCGTAAGCCATGAGACATTGATGAGGAGATTCCATATATGTCATAAGTCGCAAGTTGATGTTCCATTTTGGAATCTACCAATGCAAAGAAGAAAAAGACGGTTAATACCAATGAAATACTTTAAGTAATAGGGTTTTTCTCTCTTACACTTAAACCGATTCAAACAAATCGGGATTCTTTAAAAGCCAGCTAGCAATTTAATCTGGAAGACGAATTTAGCAACAAGATGAAAAGTAACAACATTTGCTCGCAAATGGATCAGGCACGTTAAAGTGAAGGAATACTCAAAATGTAAGTAAGCGAAGTGCTCGCGTGTAGCTTTTCAGGTCACAGTTAAGTACCTGTCGAAGCTTTTAACTGAAGACTACCAAGTTTAATATACTGTTAAGAAATGCTCGGTTTAGTAACAGAAACGCCGGGCGTAGTACTTGGAATATGTATGAAAGAAAAAAACAACCGCTTGCCCTGGTACCTACATGTGTTCGTGTATTTATAGGTAGATTCGTAACGTTACTGTTACAGTAACGCGTAATGCTGAAAGGTAAAAGAAAAGTTCGGGGAAAAACTAAGAGGGCAACGGTTTTACGAAGCGTTAATACAGCGGAAATAATATCCGCCCATAGCCGCTTCCCACTAATTAGAGCTAAGTAGTTTTATGAATGAAAGAGCCCAAGGATTTCTTGCACAACATAATTTTAAGAGCTTTAATGCAGTTTCCCATCGAAACTGTTCGAGTACGTGTTCAGATTTCGAATTTTCTTCTTTCACACAACAATATAATGGCAAATGATGATTTAGTTTTAAAAGGCACTAAATTTTAAATAATAACGAACTGATTTCTTACCGAATATCCATAAATCAGTATCTTTGAAGCTCCAAATTTTAATTGAGTAGCATTTAGGTTCTGTAGACTTAGATGTAGTGTATTTCTAATAATGCTATTTCCATACTCAATAGATCACATTTTAGCCCAGGGAATGATAGTACTTAGAAGTAGTTATTTATAAATGTGTTTTAATATCAAAACCGTTGTATCTTCCGCCTAACGCCCTCCCAAGTGCGTCATTTCGACTGTAACAACGTAACGTGCCACTGCAGGCTCATTAAATTTAATTACACTCAACAATCCCAATTATTATATATATTTATAGTTCCTTTGTTTCGTCTGTCGTAATATAAGCAGTGCCATCTTTAATTTCATTAGGAATTCCGTTGACGACTTTAATGAACGGCTTTGAATCTGTTGAACAAAATACTTGGAAATTAGAAATTCCGAAATGTTGTCTGCCTGTTAGAACTTGTTGGGAACTTCCGACAGATGTTTTTGGGTCAACCTTTTAATGGTAATGTAAAAGTTGGTAAGAAGCAACGCGACCGAAACACCAGTGGCTTACAACAATGAAAATTGTACAACTCGTGAGTGATTCATATCGCGACCCATGTTTTAAGACAACGCGGCGTTTTTTGTAGGTGCGTTAGTTTTTTTTTTAATCATACTCAAATATTTTTATGAATTTCTCAATATATAACAGTGTAACATTCAAGTTTGTTGTCACATTGTTGAATAATGATGAGAATTTCTAGCCAAAAGTCCATCTTATGACAACGTCCAGCGGAAATGAAATAACAAACGCCAAATGGACTTCATAATTTCAACGAAAGGTTAAAACGGATTAAATTTGATTCAACGGAGTCCAGTGGAAACCTTTCAAGTGTACATACGATTAGCCACTCGAACGGAAAACACATTAAACAATCAAAAACTGGAAATCAACAAACCCAACGCACACAATATTCCCGTACAAGAGAGTTAAGCGGTCATAGCTCCGTTGCCACCAACGCACGCGCTTCAAGTCACACTGACCGATTAAAATTGGTCATTCAAATGACAGTGATCGCACTCACAACTTCTATCTGCTTGCGTCTTCATGACATTCGACCAGGCGACAAAGAGTCGCAGTAAGCGCAAAGCCTTTTCAAATTCGCGGCAGTATTTCCAACTGAACGGCGCGGCCGATTTCTTTGTGTTCCTTCGCAAAACTTGTTCAATAATTGCCCGAAAGTAATTTTGAGTACGTCAATCATGTAACATTTCTCGTTGACGGCCTTTGGTGAAATCATTTGAATTCTTAAGCTTTTTTCTCTTCAATGGATTGCCTTTGCGTTCTTTATTCTCTTTCATGTTAATGCTTGGTCTATCCCCGATACCGAAATTGCGTACGTATTAGCTACTGTTAGCTGTTTTAGTATTGTTTAAGGCAAACTTGGATCATTGCCAGGAATACATCCCACCACGCAAGTACTAACGGTCACATTCCTGCAGTCCGCTCACCAATTGCTATCAACTAATAGCCTTAATAGGAACATATTGTAACTGAACTGATTGGCACTGACAGTCCTATTCCTACAATTCTATTTGAAATCGCTTTCAGATGCGTGTGGGTGACTGCAACCTCTTTGGTTACTGCTTACTGTTTAGCCATTTTTGATTAATAATCACTAATAATTGACGTTAATAAAAAGCGATAGAGGCAATTCGAAATTGTCTTTGTTTATTTATCTTTCTTTTTCTGCGGAAAATATCAAATTTCCTCAGGAAAAGATATTTTAACCAAATGAGCGCTATAGATGGCGTTACAGGCGCAATAATGGTATGACGTGCGAACAGAATCGTATTTTTTTATACGTGTGAATAAAATAACTTTAACAAAATGGTAAGTTTGAACTAAAATTGGACGTCACGATAGTAGTATAGAAATATTAATGAAAACATATTATCTCAATACTTTTTCGACGTTAATTAAGTCTATCCATTGTGTGATCATGATGAAATAAATGTTCCGAATTTAATGAAAATAAAGTGGCTTTCGAGTCATTTCGTAGGATTTCAAAGGACATTTACGAGTTTCAATGCTGCGTGAAATACATAACGAATGGACGGGAATTGTCAGCGGCTAGAATAATATCAAAATATTTTCAGTCAATATTTCATTTTTATTTGTTATTGTTATGTTCGTATATATCTAGGTCAAGAATTTCACATATCAAACTCTTGTATCTTATTTGACGCAGGAAGACAAAATCTATTACATCTTACAGACTTCAAATTCTCGTTTATCCGTTCTTCCGTTCTTCTCTTTCATCCCATTCTTCTCTTTCTATCTTCTATCTCTGTCAATTACCAAAAGGTAATAATAAATAAAAATAAAGGTAATAAAAAATAAAAAGGTGGAAGAGATCGCTTTAAGCGATAAGACCGCCTTTTGTACACTTATTTTATTAATTGTAACTTATTTTGTATTATTTATTACGGTGTACAATAAAGCATATTATTATTATTATTATTTATTTTTCAGTCTCGAGTTGCTTATTGGTCTAGTAGATGAGGTGGGGGTTTGATGCTCGCCCAGGAACAGTATTGAGTGAAGAACATGAGAATTTTTAATGGGCTTAGACTAGAGAATTATTTGAAAATGTATTAAATAACTTATATCTAGATATGTATACTATGTTATCCATATGGTTCCGAATAAACTCACGAGTACTTCTAATTCACTCCGTGCCGTTTGTGTATAAGATTATAAGCTCTCCAAACGCTCAGAATTATGAGAAATCCAAGGAGAGTTTTCACTAAAATGCTTCAAAACGCAAACGTTATCACGCTAGCAAATAGCTCGGAAAAGCGACTAATTCCAAGCCATTAGGAAATGTACCCGCTTTATAACCCGGTTCCCTCACACTTTTACATTGTATTACCGCAACTACAACTAATGTGGATACAGCATATAGTTGACAATCACGTATAAACACAGTATTACCACTTGTATAGATGGTTTTATTACTCCCAAACACAATGCAAACTTGCTCATCACAGAAATGATGACATCTTTTGATTGAGCCACGAACCCGCTACGTCTGAACTAACAGTTGGATTCTGTAACCACTTCACACACTGCCCCAAGAGACCAGTCTGTACGTAACATGTATGACTAGATAATTTATGTTTTTCGTTAAGCGTATGTTCATATTAATAAAAGTGTTGGAGTGTTTGCAAAACAAACTTCATTGTATTTGTATAATTCCTTAAATAAATAAAATTCGGAGCAGGAAAAGATTTAATTTTACTCCCATATATTATGTAGCTGGTCTGTTGTAGGCTTTATTTACATTCCCTTCCCTTTTAAGGCGAGCTAAGGGGAATATTAGTATATATAAGTAACGCGTCTTACACTGAACGAGAAAAAGATAAGCGATGTATCGAAAGTAGGATCTTATGCATGTAATTGAAATCGTATAACATATGAATAACACTACCTACTAAATATTACCTATTAGAATCAAGTTTACCAAATTTAATATTGTTATACCCTTTACTGAGCAATTTCTTTCAATTTTTACCTCGTTGGATTAATTAACAAAATATTCAGTACGGTTACTACATACGTTATACTATATCACAGTTATCCTCTTCAAAAGAAAGCTATAGTATTGCCTATGTATGAGTATTAACTCATACATTAAAATCGACGCTCGCTATTTGGGATGCATATTACAACTATCTATGATACATTACTCTCTGGAGGTTGTGCCAGTCCGTAAGAGCCTTCGTCCAGTGACCGTTTGATCTCGTATTCAAAACCATAACAGGAAAAGGCACATTTATTGGATCTGCCCCTAGATCCCATACAACCTTCGATTTGCCATTAAAAGAATGTTCACGATTATCTTATACCGTATGTTAGGGAGATAAGGTTTAATTTTCCTTAACTATATGTAGTTTTACAGCTTTTAAGGTTATAGAATTTATTTATTTATCTACCCATGTAAACAATATCCATCTAAGTATTAAATGTCGAATGGTCTTAGCAATAGTACCTACCATATATTTTACTGCAATACTCAACATTTAAATATTTCTCAATAATAAGAGGAAATAGATGTCCACTCGCCCGCGCTCACAACCACATTTGCGAATTTTCGTCGACATATTTGCAATGGGCGACCGTTCCTATAGTAACTTACATAGATAGATGAAGAGGATGACGAGTATTCGACCAGTTGTTGTTCGAACTTTTTTATGGTCCTCTACTGGACCGGGTCTCCTCTCATAGTGAGAGGGATTTAGGCCGTAGTCCACCACGCTAGCCGAGTACGGATTGCTAGACTTCACACACCTCAGAAAATATTATACACTTTAAACATCTCTAAGGTGTGCAGGTTTCCTCACGATGTTTTCCTTCACGGTTATAGCAAGTGATATTAAATGTTAGTTCTAAAACGCACGTAATAAATCAGAGGTGCGTAACAGGATCGAACCCAGACCTCCCTGGTTGGCCGACCAGTTGCTCCTGGCTAAGCTGCTATCAGGGCTGTAAGGTCACGTCTACAGGACCACACTCTGTGCTGGTACAGGCGCAGTGAGCGTATAGCGTATCTGTGTATCTGAGCTCAGCGTCTGAATAATACAAGTATGTACAAGTAGTAGCTAATGAAATAAAGCATAAATGAAATGGAATTGTGATGGAATCCTCATCAAATGAAACGCTTTGGACAAAAAGTCGGATCTAATTACGGCTCACTGTAAGGTAATTAGGATAATGGTTCCTGATTGGGCCACGATTGCGACTCACGACGTATTAATCATAATAATAATAAATTTATTTATGCAGTCAAAATGCCCACATTCTTAGTACATAATTATTCTTAACCTAATGTTAGGTTAAGGTACTCGACTAGCCACTTCATCTAATGATTACAGAACCTGACTGCTAAGCCCCAGATCGTGGGTTCGATTCGCAACCGAACCAAACATTTGTGTGATGAGCATATTGGTTTGTTTTGTTTGCGGGTGTAATTAAAATATGTATATTTGTACTATGTAGTATCTATATATGTATAGGATTCCTCACGATGTTTTCTTTCACCATTATAGCGAGAGATGTTTAAATTTTTAACTTATAAAAACATTTGTGAAGTCCGAAGTGCGTCCGGGTTTGATCCTAGACCCCGGTGAGATGCTAAATTTCAAACCGCTAAGTCATCACTGACTAACGCATCCATTCAATTTTCTTACCACCCAAGTTTATTCCATTTCGTTTGAGGCCGAATCGCCGGATCCATTTCGCGAGACCCGTAGGTTGTAGCTTGCAGAGTCATGTACTAAGACGTTTAAGGACATTATTTATTGACAGCCCCCACTCGCTGCCACAGACCGGCGTTTATATTTATATTTATGAGTTGTCTGGTCATTTATTTTTAGGTTCAACATAAAGCCGTCTCTAATATCGTCCGCATGAACTTATTAACGTTGCTAAAGAATTTACCACAAGTAAATTCATTGAAATATCCGGCCTAAAAATCCCGATATTTGGGTACTACACGAGCCCATTAAAACGAATCTCATTAACCGTGTACTGATTTGCGATTCTCTATTGAATGGGAATAAAAGTACAGCCGTTTTGAAAAGATCGAGTACGGATGATGAACGTGGATAACTTACCCTGATAATTAGCAGAAAGGAAGAAAAAGAAAACAAGATAAGATCATGATTATATACATTACAAGACTGAGATAACAATACATAATTTATAACAGATAATTTTATACCCAGATACAGACCAAACAATCGTGCCTATCTCAGAAATATTGATTGTGAATGGGAATTGAATCCACAACCCCCGTTTCAAAAGTCAATATCACCACTAAGTGGTACTTATGCAGATATAAACAATATTACAATATTGCTATCTATGCAAGTATTGAATACTTTAATCCAAAATATTGTATTCTATCGCCGGTCGTAAAGCTAACCAATGAGCATTAATTTGAAGACAGAATATTCTAATTAATATTCACTGGTGTTTTGTATTCAATTAACGCAACATTGCCGACGAGTCTTGGCTTTTGATATTTCATTGTTTCGTGATATACATCCGTGTCTGCCTTGTAATTGGGGACTGCTAATATCAAATTGAAAATTAAATATCACTCGTAATAGCGGTGAAGGGAAACATGGTAAATCTGTACATACAACTTACCGTTCACCACAACTGTCTCTGAGATGTGTGATATTTGCCAATACACTCGACGTGCTACTGTTTAATCCTTATCATCTTGAGAGGGACTAGTATCCAGCAAAAATTCCTGCAAAAACTCTTAGGTGCGCAGGTTTCCTCACAACATTTCCTCTCAATGTTATAGCGAAAGATGTATTATTTTTAAAACGCACAAAATTTCGTAAAGTCGGAAGCACCATTGATTGGGTTGAACCCAATGAACAGTTTGAAAATATAGAAACAATATATACCTACATGTAGTTATAGTGATTAACATAATCCTTTAAATCAACTAAACACGGACTGTAGTATGTAACTGTCATGTTCCATGTAGGTAGGTACATTGTGTATGTGTGTCTAATAGCATTAAGCAGATCAATTATGCACAAGGTGCAAATACCGGCTTACACGAGTTGCCGTGCCATCTGACACACGGACAGATTAATTGCTATATTCGCAGTAGTTCAACTCGACAGGTCTATTATTGAACTACAAATAATCTTTCTCTTCCTGGTTTTGTTTGTATCTACAATTGGTATAACTGACAAGAGATCTGGAACGTTTTTCTCATACTACTCTTACGCTGGGTTCCATCCTGGCATATTTCTAACTTTTTAAGTGCGTTTTATATCTAAGAATGTAAATATCACTCGCCAAAACGCTGAACGAATACATCGTGAAACCTACGCACCTTAGGAATGTTATCAAGTACATATTTTCTGAGGTCTGTGAAGTCTACCAATCAGCACTTGGCCAGCGTGGTATACTATGGCCTCAAACCCTCTCATTGTGAGAGGAGACCCGGTCCCACAGTGAACCAATAAAAGGGCTTATTTATTCACATCGTACAGAGTGCATATTTCTGTTCGTAAGTACCTACCTACCGCTCTCAAGGACTGCACGCGGTCCTTTCATACATATGGATTATACCGATTTATTGATCAGCACCTACCGTCGTCAATCTGCCCTTTTACTTTACAACATGCGTGGCAAAAGCAGCCTTCATTATCGTGTTTCATAGATAAACATCAGAAACGAAATAGAGTGCCACGTTAGTTACAATTAGAGGTTATAGTTTGGTAAGTTATAGGATTCCTAATGGTCGCTGGGCGAGAATAATGCTAGGACGTAAAGAAAATGGTCCAATAAAACTGTTTTGAATGTCCGCTACGCATACAACACAACAAAGGCCGAAATAAAACGTTATGGTTTCATGTATATTTCGATCACCGTATATTTAATATTAGAGCTTATTTCTTTAATACCCAGAGCTTTCACATCAAGATAGCACAGAAACACAACTACTTTTTATAGAAGTAGTTTCTCTATCAAAGCCTTTGTCATCCGTTCCGGGTGATAATACATTTAATGAATAATTATTTAATGTAGTGTAGAATTGTTTTTAACCCTTTCATTGTTCCATTGCTGGATATGGGTCTCCTTTGTAAAGAGGATTTAGAAAATCAACGGTTATTGTTGGGTTAGGTCCTTTTTAATTCACTGTTAAATTGTCTAGTTGCCAGTGACAATAGGGCAGAGCAGAAGAATGAAATACTCCGACAATCCGCATTACAATCTAGGCCAAGCACACGGTTTACTCAGCATTAACATTATCAAACCATACTTCACCTTGTTAGCGAAATCATATTCAAGGTAAACCTCTTGATGAACGCGGCATATAATTTTAGGGCGGCATTATCTGACGCGCCCAGAGCCACTACAGTTGAAATTTTGAAAATACACGGGTACGTTGCGGTACGGGTAATTTTCCGTATTAAATTATAACAAAATAAATTATCTGTACTTATAATAAATCTGTAGAGAGGTTAATTCTGTCCGTCTGTATAACCGTTACAGAAACAAAAACTACTCAACGGATTTTAACGAAACTTGGTACAATTATTTTTCATACTCCTGAGCTGGTTATAGTACACTTTTCATCACACTACAATCAATAGGAGCAGAGCAGTGAAGGGAAATGTTGGTGAAACGGGAGAAGTTACTCCATTTTTTAAGCTCGTACATCCATAAATAGTGGAGAAATACTGTTTTACACCCGTGTGAAGCCGGGGCGGGCTACTAGTAAGTAATAGGTTAAGAATAATCGACCTTAATGTTATAAATGAAAAGCCACGGTTTATCCGTCTGTCTGTTACACTTTAATTGCCGAACCGCTGTGACGATTGTAATGAAATCTGGTATGGGGATAGTTCGCAGGCTGGAATGAATGTAGGATTTTTTCATCCTGATATTCCCCCGGGACAAAATCAACGAGGTTAACACCGCAGGTATATTTATGAATTTGATTTGTAAATTATTTTTTTTTATATAGATTTTGTTTTTTTTTGTGTCGTAACACACTGTAGCTGATATGCCTCCCAATAGCGTATTGTTACTTTTTATTTCGTACAAAATTATCGCTTCGGAGTCGCCCTAAAATTACATCCGTATAATTCCCATAAAAGCCTCCACCAGTCCAACGCTTAATTTTGCCGAGTAATTTCCAGTAATTGGCTGGCGGATGGAGAGATTTCTGTTAAAAAGGGTAGTGAGGCATTTGTTTAGCTAAAATAATAATACAATATTCAGCTATGCTTTGTAATAAAGCGTAAATTTTATATTTAAAAAAAATGCTGCTGTGAGATTGTTTTTCTCCGAATTCTTATCTATCGGTCTACACTGCATCATAGGGGATGTAAGTAGCGGGTGTGCTAAATACAATTTTGGTCATAAATGCCTCTTGGTCGAGTGCTTAGAGACCCTGACTGCAAAATTGGAGGTCGTGGGTTCGATTCCCACCCAGGTTAATTTGTGTGATGAGCACATTTGTTTGTTCTGTGTCTGGGCGTAATAAAAATATCTATATAAGTACTATATCGTATG
>DWGJ01004800.1:0-11158 GCA_018246895.1 Aspitha aspitha aspitha
AATAAAAGGAACAATCATATTAAAAGCTAATATTTTGTTACAAAAGTTGTAAATTCTTTTGTACTGTAAATATATTTGTCTAATAGTAGTTTAAGCTATTTGAAACAAAAAAAACACTATTTCATTATAAAAAAAATTATAAAAAAAAGGAAAAGAAACAATGCTACAAAAAAACATTGAAAATTTAACAATAACAGTGACCAATTTACACCAATGCTCTCTTTTCCACAATAGTCACAGTAATTTCTGTTACAGATTCGAAACGGGACCACTGCAATAAAACAGTGGAAATATACGAAGACGTGTCATCGCCGCCAGTCACGCCGGAAAATTTTGGAAGACCCCTCACATGTACATACAGGTAGGATTTAAATTAACTTCTGTCGTGCAATGTACAGAAAGTTATAAGAACGAATTATGGACGCAGAACTGTTACTTTTGAAGGGGCACAGCTTTAGAAGCAAATACCCTCAGCTATAAAGAGATTAACTGATGAGTGCAAATTTAAAATGGAATTCTTAATTTATGTTCTTGATAAATGTGTTTAGATTTTATTGTGTACTTGACTGGTCTCTTGGTCGAGTGGTTAGAGACCCTGACTGCAAAACCGGAGGTCATGGGTTCGATTCCCATCCAGGACAAACATTTGTGTGATGAGCACATTTATTTGTCTGGGCGTAATATAAATATCCATTTAATTACTATATCGTATGTATAGATGTATGTTTATCAGCTATCCGGTCACCATAACGCAGGCATTAAATTGCCTAAATTTGGATCAGACAGCCGTGTGAAGAATTGTGCCTGGTAATTTTTAAAAGCAATAGTAAGAATGGCTATTTTATTTATGTATTATATAAGTTCTCATGTAAGTGACTATGTCTTTAAACACATAAGGGCGCTACCCTTAGTATTGTAAACTTTCAAAAGTACAAGATACAGGGTTAATTTCCCTTAACACGTAATTGAAATTAATTTTACAGTGCGTTTGAACTAAATAAAATTATTAATCGGATTCATACACAAAGTCGTTATAAGTTCAAAAGTAACATGAAATTGCTGTTAAAGTAAGGTTTTTCACAAATAAATCAAAGCTTTTACCTACTTTCCGACGAGAAAGAGCAATTGTTAGTGCAAAACCATCCAATACTTGGAAAAATACACTTTTATATATATGTTTGAATATTCGCTAGCGCATTACTTAGCAAAATGTTACGGCTCAGTAAAGAAAGGAATAAAAAAGCTATACGAAACAAAGTGAACATAAAGAACTGCAATTTTCTAAGTGAAAGTGCTTTCAATGGACAGAAAGTAGTAAATGAGGCCCAAAATGTGTCCCCTGAGGACCCCCGTACCGAAAGATTGCGTTTATTTTATTAGTCTCCTACTGCCATTTCGTTGAGATTCTCAAATCTTTAAATGTTGCGTATACAGTTTTGTGCGAAATTCAGCTTTCATTTTGTAAACAGACCGGATATTCATTGGGTCATCTATCTCAAGTTATAAACGATTGCAACGATAAAAGCATGTACATATAACCACTTTAAGGATAGTTAAAACTTAAATAAGGATACAAAATAACAAAAAAACTTTAATACTATTAACGTGTTACTATGATCTGAAAATATCTTAAAGTTATAGTTCATCATAGTGCTTTTTAAATTAATGCAATACGTATTATAAAAATGGCGTTATTTCTTAGCCATGTTCCTTCCACAAGAGATAGTGAATTGCTAAATTTTGCCCCAACATTTATTTCTTGACCACCAGTAATCATAGCTATTGATTATATATTAAAAAATGCTCAATTGAATACTTTTGTTGCAGGTTTAGAGCGTTCAGGGGATCCCCGAAGGACTGGATTTTAAGAATACGGTTCAAAAAGTTCAAAGTTGGCACACTAATTAATGGCACGACATGTCATAAAGGATACATGCAGGTGAGTGGCGATGACAATTTACTGAGTGACTGACAAATCTTAAAAAAAATAGATAATAGTGAGAAGGAAAACATCGTGGCCAAACCTGCTCATATTATCTCATAAAAAACGCTTAAAACTATCTAAATAAATATATGTAATGTATGTATTTTCGTTGATAACTTTAATATTAATTATGACTAAACGAATCTCGTAACAAAAATTAAAATTTAGGAAACTTCAAAAGCATACCGTAAAGTTTCATTTTTATAAAGCCGTATGTAACGTGGTACATAATATTTAAGAGTATTAATGTACGTTACATCAAGACGGCTGTTTGTGAAGACATTTAGAATAATAGCTTCTAATTTCACCAACCGCCTCTGCTGCGTGTTTACGACTCGCGAGCGCGGTAAATCAACCTAGACACAGTTTATAGCACACTTAACACAAACCACGAGCCGTTACATTTCATTATGTTAAAAACCATCATTTCCGCTCATTAATGAATAGAGCATTGTAAAAATTAGCCACAAAATATTATTCTATTTACGGTTGAATGTGATTCCATTTCCATCCTTTGCCTTGTTTATTATAATTTTTTTTTTTGTATTTTTCTTTTTTATTCTAATATTTTTGTTATTTGTTTGTTTTTGGATTTTTTATTATTATATGTGATCTCTATTATTTAACTTATGGGATGGAATAAAGATTTTCTTTCTTCTATACCGAGGGATATGAATGCAAGCCTTTTTCCCCTCTGTCGGGTACGGGTCTTTCTCGAAACTGGCGTAAACCCGGAGTATACTCCACCACGCTACTTCGTATTGATGGAGATGTGGGATGAGTGGAAAATAAACGTTATTTTCTAGTTCACCACATTTTATTGTTTACTTTCCAATTATAATGACATTGCCGCTGTGAACACGCGTTACATAACGAGTCGAGTTCATGGAAGACTGCCGAAGTAACAGAAGGCAAATGTCGAAACAGAAAATTTAAAACAGAAATACATAAGAAATGCGATCGGCCAAAGTCGGCCAGTACGTTTGATAGCGCGCGAACAGGTTTTATATTAAAAATTTATGGCGCAACTTCCTAGCCACGGAGATATTGATTAATAGTGTTCTTACCAGTGTAACAATAGCTGAAATTTCCATCTTTTAATTGTTACAATTTCAAATATATGGTATATTTAACATTCGAAGGTGATCTAGTGAATAAATATACATTATAAGCATTGAACCCTGAAGCCGTAAAACGATAAATCTCAAGAATCAAGATACGAAAATCGCTAGCATTCACGCCGGTAATTAAGTCAGCGAACGCTTTACCAATTCTACTAATTAATTTTTGAACTTTATCCACGGCGGATGAACTCCGGAATGGGGAACCAATTTAAATGAAGAATTATCGGATCACATTTTTATTCCAATTCCAAGCAAAAATGTTTAATATTTTAATTTTCAAGAACCCTCTATCATAATTTACAAGGCTATTTCTATTTTGCAATTTCAACTTGAATTTTAGCCTATCAGTCTAATTAAATTTATTTGTGATCAAATTTGTACTTCCGTATTGTAAGGATTTTCGGGTTGGATTGACCGCTTAAATACAACTTGGTCATTTACAAATATCCTCATGATCAAACTAATGCTAGTTTCCCTCACAATGAAAATACTTTCGCATATTCAATTCATTCATACATTCAAAGACTCGTGGGATTCTCTCTTCATTAAAAGCTCGAGATGAATCTAAACTTTTTGTGATAAAAATTCTTCACTCTTTAACTCATTGTCTACAGATAGTCGACGGGAACGCAAAAACGGACGTCTCAAACAGAAAAGAGCCCGGCCTCTTCTGCGGTGAGATAGAACAGCCTCAAACATTCATCTCGGAGACCAACTTCGTCAAGATTGTGTTTCACGCTGACAACTTTACGGACCAAACTTATTTCAGCTTCGATTCAAGGTAAGCCTTTGACAGGAAAGTTATTCACGAAGTTGTAAAAGTAATACACTTTGTCGAAATTAGTGTTGTAAATATTGCTACAGTTGGTACTGTAGTTATAATGGCAGTAGAAACATTGTGAAACGGTATTTAGCAATTAATTTACCTTGTATCAAGAGTTTTACAAGTTGAAACTTTTAATCGGAGACTAGCTTTGTCAATGTCAATACAAACAACGATTTCAAGAAATGAATTAAATTCATAGTTCAACTCTAGGTAAGTTTATGATAAAGTTAAATAAAATTGGAATGTTTTTAAAGGGTCTGTGAAACTAAGAAAGCAAAAGCACCTTTCCAAATTACTTTTGAAAGTAGATAACACAATTGAAATTGTAAATGGCCCTGGAAACGTCCATAAATTAACTTCAGCCACAAAAGCGAAATCATGTTTTCTTTCCTTTACGTACATTTAACTAAATAAAACTCGTCTGATTATAAATATGTAGAATGGTATGATAAAAGCAAATGACATACCTGAAATAAATAATAAACGAATGTCGGAACCACCAATGCCAAAAACCTTTGCCGACGGAAGCGAACTAAACCGTTCAAAAGTCGTGCACGTCAATCCAAAATTGGTCTGAAAAAGCTCGCAAATTTACTTTGCACACGGAAATATTTCGTTGAAACTGGTCCGCTGGGTACATCAGACCACAGACCCTTTGCTTCGTCATGCGAGAGTAATGTTCTAGTAATAGAGCAGTGCTTACTTCGTTTTCGAATTACAATTTTACTCTTATTCGAAAATATCATTACATTTTATGTTAAGATTTGTTTTAACGTTTTTTCGTTTATTTGGTTAAACGTCGCAAAAGTCTCGTAATTTTATTTTTGGTTTAGTGTATTTAATACTCGGTTATTTAGAAAAATGTTATTTCATTTTCATGAATGTTGACACATTTTAATTTTATAAGTTCTCGAATAACAGGAAAGTCATATAACATCAAATTGGACTTGAAATTTAATAAATAGCTAGTAAATGATATCTTTCAAGAATTGGCTTAGCACATTGGTCACCCTGTTATATTTCACCCTGTTATATTTTCTTTACTTTGACTGACTACAATGACTTTGACTGACCTTATAACATTTCATGATAATTATACATATTAATAGTTGTGTAATGAAATATGTGGCCGCATCTTTCTAATTTATGAGATTTAGACTAATTTAAATGTAAGACCTTACCATTTTATAGAAATTCGAATATGTACATATTTTTTTTTACAACATACAACCAACTTTTTTCATTCAATTCCACCACGAAATATAAAATTAAGATTTGAATAGTTATAAACGGAATAACATCAAGTTGTTTTTCTTTGTTATTATACTAACCTGTTTTAATCTTTTATATCATTTATGTTAATATTTTCGTCACGTAAGTACACGTTCATACATTCGACACGCTTGTTATTAATTTATTCTGAAACTAACCGCTACATATGTCATATTGTACGTCTCTTTAACCTTTCTTGTTTTGTTTGTCTACGTTCCATATGTGTGTGTGTCTGTTACTATTATTATTGTTGCCGAAACAACCTCATTAACTCGCGACCTCAAGGTCGTTTGAAAAAGAGCGTAGTAACAAAACCGCCTAATGGATGTATGACCTTACGAAGTTTGTTCTGTTTGTGTATTCGTGTGAAACATACAGTATTTATTGGTTTATAAAACAAAAGTAACAATGGGAGAACTTAATTCCGCATGGCATTTTCGACCAGTCAACCCTGGGAGAATTCATTTTGGGAGGGAGTGTTTACTTGTATATATCTGAACAACCGATTCGTTTAAACCGATCCGTTTCAAAGAATTTTCATGGACAATAGAAAGAAAGAAAGAAATAATTTATGACTCCACTCCATGACACAGAAACAAAAAAAAAAAAAATTGTACAGTGCAAGAATTCAAATAAATAAATTAAATAATACCTAAAGTATAAACCATATTAAACAATATTTTCTGAAGTGTGTGAAGTCTGCCAATCAGCACTTGGCCGCGCTGTAGACTATGGCCTAAATCCCTCTCAATATGAGAGGAGACCTGGTCCAGCAGTGGACCATAATAAGAGTCGAACAACAAACCATATCCACAAAATTTTTTGTTCGCAGGGCGGAACAACAGTTCGAAGTGTATCTCCGCTATGGACAGCATCCAGAGTTGTACCCCAACAGACGAGGGGAAGTTGTCGCCGGGTTAGTATCACTTAATACTACTAGTATTTCTAACATTAAGGGTGCGTTTCCACCAGGGATGTGCGAGAATGCGTAGCTAGGAATGTGTTTGTAAAGTGGCAAATTTTTAAAATGTGCTTTATAAACATGGAATTCTGTTTTTCGCCTATTAATAAATGTCTTTTCGACGAATATTACAGAAGTAACAAATACTATTCTACCTTATGTACCGACTACGAAGTCTAAATTGAAAATGAATCAATGTCATTTACGTGATTTTTTAAAATCCAGTTGGTAATTCTTCAGTTTCAATTTTTTTACCAAATTTTTTTTATAAATCTCTTTCTTCGACCATTTTTATGCATATTTATTGTTGTTCAATAAACAGAATATATGTGTTATTCATTTTAAACGGAGAGAAACTGGATTATTTCATCTAAACGTCCATTAATGAAACCTTAATTATTCCATCAGAGCCTCATCAATCTACCATGCGAAATACATTACCGGCTTTTTCACTTACACACATAAATTATACTTTCATACACAGAGAACCACATACAATGTTTTGTTTGTCGGAAAATTTAATAAGAAAGTAATAGTCCCTCAACATTGCGGATTTAGAAATAAATTTGAAATTACAGTTACTTATAATAAATGAAAAATGAATTTGAATGAGATTTAGCTACGAGCACGAGAAATGAGATTCAATGAATATGCAATCAATATAATTGGGGTAATATTATATACACATATTAAATAAGTTCATTTACATGTATTGTAAATAAGAAGTAATATATATATGTCGGCGCGGCAGTATTATTTCCCCTTTATCCGACATAGTGGGCTAGGTAATCGAGCAATGAGACAATAGTAGCAACGTTCAACACAATGTATTACACAAAATTCAGTAACACAATCACAATCCAAATCACACCGAAACGATTAAAACAGTTCCTAGCTTGGAGGAGCCTTTTTCTATTTAGGATAGCAACCAAACAAGTGAAGTAATGTTCTTCCGTCATTGCTCTTCCTGCCAGGCGCTGTTGTAGCACGAGGCTAGTTGCAATAGGGCGACGGTGCTGCCATCTATCAAAACTCGTGCTTTCGTTTCGATATCGATCGTTCTAATGACCGTCTCCGACATATATATATGTATAATTAGTCTATGGTCATATATGAAATTGTCCCAATTATTTATCAGTTACATAGCCTTCTAACAGTTGTAATGTTAGTACCATGTGCTCTCATGAATGATTCAATGATACTGTCTTTAGGTCAAGAGTGCTTCCAAAGTTCATATCTCGGTAGCGTTAAGTCTCATTATACTTTGAATATTCAGTAAGTTAGCGGTTCATTGAGTGCGGTTTTTGCAAAAGTCATTAAGAAAACTGTATAAACTTTAATTAAAATGCATGTATCAAATGCAATATAAATTAATTCCCCTTGTTTATAAGAATCGTATTGAGACAGCGATCAAGGATTCATTGTCAATAAAGATCATTGTATCATCACGACGTGTCTCTAACAGAGTAGACAAAGAGCACATTAGTAACGAAATATGATTTAATGTACTATATCAACGAATTGGCAACTTATCCCTTGATACAGAATACGTATGGCAATTGTGAGCGACTTAGTGAATAGTCCACCACGCTGCTCCAGGTTTTAGTGGAGATATGAGTATTGCAAAACAAAGTGTGTGATGGGTACTTTCAAAGCATTTAATTTTTTTTTAATTGAGTGACCGTACACATTTGTATGAATATTAACGTTTCAATTTCATTCATTAAAATACATCATAAAGACACACTTTCATTTGAAGCTCTGTTAATTTCATCATAATGGGCTTAGAATTAACCGAAGTGGGAATATACTTACTATGAACGACTGCAAATTAGGAACAGAGAAATAGATAAGAAACTATTTTGAAATTTAAATTTCGAACGATTCCAAAGTAGGTAAGCCAACGAGAGAACAATGCGCCTAGTAATCTAAAGAAAATACACTCCATCTGAGAATGTTTGAAAAAACGTGAAAGTTTATATAAGCTGGTATTTTGGACAAACCAATTTATAAACTTACCGCACCTACTTACATTTATTAAGCTTCAATTGTAAAGGGCCACCAAAGAGTGAATGTCCACTCCCTTTCTTAATGTATCATACTAATGTCCAATGATAAAGGTCGCAAAACCATCTAATTAATAATAACAGTAATTGGGACAATTTCACACATCGCTGTCTCATTCACAATAACGCTATTGTGTTATGGTAACCGGACGGTTGAGGGAATAAATACATACTATCTAAATCTTATATAGATATTTTTATTATACGCAGTCACAAAACAAGGATGTACTCATCACTCATCACGCAAATGTTTGTGCTGCGTGGGATTCGAATCTACGACCGGCTTGGAATCACTAACCACTACACCAGTGGGCCCGTGTAATCTACTATTGGCGTCTTCAGCCGTATACATTTAACTAGCTGTGCCCGCAGCTTCGCTCGCGTGGCAATCAATATTTTCCCGTTTTTGCAACATTTATCATTGCTGCTCCACTCCGATTAGCGTGATGTTATATAGCCTATGGCCTTCCTCAGTAAGTGGATTATTTAACATAAAAATAATTTTTCAGATCGAACCAGTAGTTCCTGAGATTAGCGCGTTCAACCAAACAAACTCTTCAGCTTTATAATATCAGTATAGATATATAGATTTAGATGTACATAATGAAAATAACGTGAATTCAATGTTGTGTTAAGTGACCCGCAAGTAACGGGTTTCTCTTGTAAATGCCGCGCGGAACTTTCTAGAAAAGTATTCAAAAATGTATGAAAATAAGACTATGCGAATGACCCAATACTATAACGAATGTCTTTAAACATATGTATTATACATATGCATGCTACCTATGTTATACTATCACTGCTTCGTAGTCGTGTAGTTACGCCCTGACTGCAAAACCGGAGGTCGTGGGTTCGGTTCCCAGACAAACATTTGTGCCTGCAGCACATTTGTTTGTTCTGTGTCTGGGCGTAATGAAAATATCTATCGCTCGACCTTGAGACCAGTCATGAATAAATGTCTCTTTCTTACTTTCTTTCTAAATAGTTATCAGCTGTTTGTTTACAATAATGGCCTCGTGGTCGAGTAGTTAGAGACCCTGACTGCAAAACCGGAGGTCGTGGGTTCGATTCCCACCCAGGGCAAACATTTGTGTGATAAACACATTTGTTTGTTCTGTGTCTGGTCATAATCAGCCAGTGGAACATCTTGAGCGAAGTTCAAACACTGTTATTTGAGGTTAACAACCGAGACCGACTCTTAACACGCCGTTCGAAGCGTGAAAGCGATCACGAATTTTTTTTATTAACTGCTCAAGTCAGCGGATTGATCGTGGTGAATCGATTCATGTAATATTGATTTAAGTATCCTATCCTGTAAGCGGCGATAGCGCATTGGTTTGAGATTGTCTCTCACTCCGAGGGCCTGGATTCGATACCGCACGCATCTGTGACTGATAAATTTTTCTGTGGGGTGTGAAGTCTACCAATAATTGTAACTGGACTGTAATTAAATTATAATGTTAATTTTTACTCTCATAACGGCATTTCATGGTGATTTTTTTACTGAATTTAGATCCTCCGGTACTTTAAATCTACGCATTTAATGCTCTGTTTGCGTCCAATTTTGTTTTTTATACCTACCCACTTTTAGCAAATGGTACAGCTTAGACAACTGTAACTATTGCATATTAATTACTTTTTTTTTGCTACAGTAATTAATGTTCTTTTTCATACGTTTTTTAGTATAGATACCTCTGTGGTCAGAATAAACGATTTTTTTGTGAATTCTTGATGTGAAATAATAAACATATATACCAAATAGCAGAAACGTTTTGATGTTAATCGACAAAATAATACAATAATTCTAATAACAGAATAAATTGACTAGAGGATTAAAATTATTATAATTTAAATTTTACTATGTAACAATATCAAAGTTATTGACTATGTAGGCATTGAGTACAGACACCAAATAATCTTAACAGATCTGACATGTTTCGACATTAATCACTTTCTTCACACATGCATATAGCTATTATACATATATGAAACACAACAGTACTTTCTATTCATGCGTTGCCTATATGAAAGAACTCCGCATCATTTTACTGCTCTAATCTATATGTACTACCTACTCGTAATATAATAAAGCTGAAGAGTTTGTTTGGTTGAACGCGATAATCTTAGGAACTATTGGTGCGAAACGAAAAAGTATTTTTCTGTTGAATAGTCCATTTATTGAGGAGGGCTATAGGCTAAATAACATCACACTATGACTAATAGGACTGGGGCAGTAATGAAATGTTGCAAAAACGGGAAAACATTGATTTCCACGCGGGAAAGACTGCTGGGCACAGCTAGTTGTAAATACTAAAATTGCAAAGAGGAAAGATTTGTATTATTATATGCACATACAAGTAGGTATGTGCGTATGTAATGAATTGGCTCAAAAACTACTAGACCGATTTCAAAATTTATTTCATCATTTGAATACTACATTATCAGTGATCAATATAGGCTATATAATATCACGGTATGATTAATAGGAGTGCAGCAGCAATGAAAAATGTTGCAAAAACGGGAATGATTCATATTGCAACACAACGTTTGCGAAGTCGGCTAGTTGTAAATAAATATGGAAACGTTTTCAAAGTCCTTCCAACTAATTCAATGTAGGGGAAATAAAAATGGAACAGTAATGAAGAAACGTCTAAACACTTGACCCACTTGTTACTTTGTCACTTCAATTACACGGAGCGAGCAAACCAGAACATCCGACGCCCTCCTTACACATGTCAGCAACGATGTGATTAATAATGGAAATATCGCTGTTGATGTTCGTCTGTTTAGGCACATCTATACATACTAGTGGTCGTGGAATGTACAGAATTGAATTCTTACAGTTTTGTTATCTATATATTAATACGTGAAGGGAAAACTTTGGATCCCTTTTTACGAAAATTGCGGGCACGGAGGAGTATGAAA
>DWGJ01004801.1:0-11156 GCA_018246895.1 Aspitha aspitha aspitha
CCCGGGGTTGACTGGTGGAAAATGCCACGCGGCATTAAGTTCGCCCATTGTAACCTAGTACAGGTGCAATAAAGAATTAAAAAAAAAAATGAACAATATCCTATCTTTTAAGTTGGATCAAATAATTAATTGTACATATGTACAAAATTTCATTGAAATCGGTTCAGTGGTTTCGGCGATTAGCGCAAACGAACATCGTGACACGGGATAAGGGTAAGGATAATTTAGTCGTTATTAAACGTGTGCAGTGCGAGTATGATGGATGGAGCGCTTACCTGTTGGTTGGGCCCGCAGCAGGTGGCGTTGTGGCAGAGGTCGTTGGGCGGACAGTGCAGCGCGCACGGCGCTTCGGCCGACGCCCCGCTGATTATCTGCGAAATGAGTCGCCATTGTTTATTTACAAAATAAAACTTACTCAGTTGTTCATAATTATTTCAAACTGAGGACTTGTATTGTACTGTAATTATATTGCATGTCTGCTGCATTGTGGCAAAGAACAGATTCTTAAGGCGTATAGAATATTTTGTGCCACCTAATATTGTGGATAAAAAGGCAGAAAAACTGTATCGCTTAAAAATAATTATGTAATTGTAATCGTTGAATCGATCAATGAAATCATCAAAGAATCATAATAAGACTTACCTCATTGCCGTCTAGAGGCAGCTCGACAAACTCGGGCTGTATCGTCGTCGAATGTATGCCTTCATTGTGAAAAAACTCTTTAACTTTCTCGGCGATTTTCATGTATTCAGACAGATTTCTACACCTACGTATGGAAATGAAACAATTAGATTATTATTATTATTGAATATAATTTGATATGTAAACAGGCGAATGACTAATGATATGCTCAAGTTACATGTAGGTAACACTGAGCGTAATTGGATATTACTCGTAATTTGTGACCGTTGACGGACTGGCTGGTTACTTGACGTCAAGACGACAATACTTATATGCCTACATTGCGTAGAACAGTTAGCTAAGAGTCACTCGAGGTTGCCGAAGGTAATACATAGGTTTGTAGCAAATTTCCAGCTTCAACCGGCGTATGAATTCATATCACCATTTAAAAGTAGTACTCTGGTACTCATTGTAGATTTTGCTTAAGGCCACCCTTAGTTTCAGTTCTGTAGCTGGCACTGGGCCATCATAGCCTATCAGGACACACAGCGATTAAAGAACGTCGGTCTAAAGAAAAAGTCATTGTATATTCATCATTTCGCAGCGATCTTATGCTTTTTTTTGTTATCAAGCCACATAGTATATGAATATACTTACTCCATATTAATTACGCAATTAAATTATGTGGATGATGCTTGTTTGTGTCTATTTACTATAAGGCTCTATAAACCGGACTCCGATGACCCGACGTCTATTGCCATAATAGCATCAGTCCAAACAATTCGAGGTGGAGGTCTAAATATGTATAAGATAACGGTAGGTCCTCTGGCTGTTTAGTTGTCTACTTAGGACATTATTTCAAGTAGCAGTTTCACAGCCCCGATAAGAAAACACCCCACCTACTTTCAAATGAGACTGAACCCTCCAACACTTGAGCATGAAAAGGTGAACGCCACGACAGTGAAATTGAATCATATTAAAATAAAGATTTATTATAGATGCCATCGGATAGTTAAAAATATAGGTAAATGATTATCAACAAAGTTTGTAAAATATCAGGATTATCTTGGCCACTGATATGTTGTATTATGAATAAGGAGCTTGATGTTGTCTTTAAACAAGGCAGTTTAAGAGCGATTGTTATTAAAACAACGGGTCAGCGCTGCTCACACATGTAAACACAATGTCTCATAAATATTGGGTATATTATGGGCATAAATAAAAATAAGATATTTAAGATCTCTCAAACAAAATGACACCAATTTATCTGTGTCACTTTTTAATGGCATTTTAATAGCATAGGAACTGGATATAACTGGAAACAATCCTCAAAACTATAAAGTGCCAAATGAGTTGCATTAGTCATTTTGATTTTACAGATGCTTAAATATTTTTCCATAAATTCGAAAGAACTCTAACACTACCCTTGTATCTTTTCATTAATAAAAGTCTAATCATAATCATCAGGAAGGTATTACATATCTAGCCTTTTCAGGAAGAACATCGTAACCGCCATTTATTATGTGTATGTGCAATGTTTTAATAATTAACAATTGCGTTTCGGCAAAGAAAATTAAAGCTATTTCTTAAAAAACGGGTTATTAATTTCCGATTTCTGACTAAAAATAACTTTTTGTATGACAAATTTCAAGTTTAAGAATAATTGTAACCGACATACTTAATTCAGCCGCAACTACTCATAGTGATTGTTTTCGTCGTAAGCGACAGATTTAAATGATTCTAGAGCACTGTACTAGAATAAATAATAGTAATTATTAGATAGTCATCTGTACAAGATCTTATAAAAAAATCATTAATGCCAAAAAAATATTCTGAGAGATATTAAGAAAAAACCTTCTCCTGTAAAAAATGCAAAATGGTGGTTACGATGTTCTTCCTGAAAAGGCTCGATATAATCAGTTTCAATACGGCAAAATCAATGTTCATTATGAAGCCAACATTTTCAAGTTCATGGATTTATCATCAACTTAAATCAATATCACTTTGAGTCGTACCCAGTAGGTATTTATAATGTTATTATCTTTCTCACACGTGGGAATAGCGCCGTTAACCAAACATTGTATGACAGCCGTGAGACATACGAACACAAGGCACTTGATACAAGATATCGCACAGATTCAATATTTGATTATGATCGGATTTGACGCGTTAATTTTCGAATACAGCGTTCACGTTGTAGCATACGAAAATAAACATACCGTGACACAGAAAGCCCACAACTGATAGATAAATCGTCATTCTGATAAGCGCAACATATTGACACGATGACCATAGCGCGAAATGTATTATAAGTACGTACGTTGTCTGTTCCATAAATTTACATTTACGCCATAACGGCAGCTCAGCACAAAATTTGGCTATATCGTAATTCATAAAATGTGCAAACACAATTCGGTAAAACATTGTTTATGACGATGACACGAATAACTGTTTAATTTCGGTAACAGTAAATTATCAAATTTTGGCGACTAAACACCTAATTGCTGCCACCGCTACTGATATGAGTGAGCGCGGAATGGGGCCGAGTTTCTGAATTTAGACTGCAGTTTATTTATTTTCGTCTAAAATACATTTTGAAACTTTATTTGTTTAGGATTTTCCCCCAAAAATAACCGCGTGGACGTTTGTCGACCTCAACTCGTGAGACACACGTGCCATGTAATGTCAACGCAAATTTACCAGTTTGATTAACTTTTGATTGTGACCATGTTTAAATCTAAGTATTATGTTTTATGCATGTGATCTGTTTTACACGAAAAAATGTTTTTAAGAATGAAAAGACAATAACCAGATAATCGATATTATTATTAAGAGTATTTCAAAAATCATGCGAAAAGGTGAATGAAAACATAATAAATAAATGTTAAAAAAAATAGAAAATAAGTCCGCCATCTTGCATGATCCGCCATATAGGAATTAGAATGACGTCACATAGCTAAGCATGCATTGTCATCCAGAATAAGCGTGTATACAAAATTTCAGCTGAATCGGTTAAAGATAACTGGTCTAAAATTCAGTCGCACGGTTTCCGCCCGGACAAACATACATACCTACATATAAGTTAATAAAAAGCTTGTAAAAATAAAATGTAGTGTGGTATATGCAAGCGGAATGGTCAGTTCACTGACACTCGTTTGTCTTACAAAAACAACTGTTATTGGACGTTTGCCAGAATAAATTCCTTTTCGAGAAGATTTCAAACAAACTTTCATTATTCAAAATTGACCGACATTGTCCTAACCACTTTTGTTATAACTTGTATGCATTTTGTTAGATATAAATCTATATCCTTCGTGTACTGATGATATTCTGTTTAATTTATCAGAGTAATTTCAATCGATATGAGGCTGTATCAACTTTTTGGTGAGCGAGACAGATCAATGACCGGCAGACCAAAACAAATGAATACCAACACATAAACAAACAACACACAAGCTGCGACGAAAAGGTGGGTGTTCCTAACATATTCTTCAATACATTACTGCTCCAGCATGTATTATTGTGACAAGTCGATATAATCGAGAAGATATTTTTCGCCTTGTCTTATACATATAAAAAATTAAGTAATTAATTAAACTATTAACGGTTAATTATATAGTCTCTTTTTAAAAACTACGCGTCTGAACGCATTAAGCTCTAGTTAGGTTATTTAGTATCATATACTATTAATATATTGTGTCTGTGCAAATATTAATACATAGTATTATTTGTCCTCACAGATTGCCAATGACCCAGTGAATTCTAACTCTTCCTAGAGCGGAGCTAAGGTCATCAACTTCATTTAATTGTACAAGGAGCGTGCACGTGCAAATTAATTTATACGTTTCAATAGTTCGTTCAAAAGGTTAAATACTACAGAAACTCTATTGAATAATTCATGTCAAGTTCAAACGCTATTCATGCCGCGACGAATAGCCCTACGTGATTATAACGCACTCTAGGCCCGGTTCATTTCATACACTCGTATATTAACTGGGTCGCCTTTTGGTTATCCATAAACATAGATGTGTAGATTATAGATATTGTTACCATTTCGATTATTGTTTCCGAGCTATTGTACGACAGCGTCAACGGTTTTATTTATGTCGAATACAATGCAATGTAGGAAATTAATAGTAGCACATACCTTATATGAGCACTTGCTATGATCCTGTCGCCGGCCAGTTGCCACACGTGGAACTCGTGGACGGCGAGCACACCGTCAACTTTTTCCAATAAACGCCTCTGTATAGCGTCCACCTACGCAATGAAGGGCAATAATTGTAACCGCTATATACGTAGAAAACTGTTTTTCTATAGTGTTACGCTCTGTCATAACAGATCTCATCATCATGGGAAATTAAGTAGCATCGGACATATTCAGTTTTTTCAATATTGTAACGTACTGCGGGCGAACCATTATGTCGATTCGAATCGCACAAATATTCGAAACTGATTTATCCGATTATTTAACCTGTATTTTTTATGAATTTGTTTATAAAAATGTACAATTGAAAATCAATATTAAAATATAACTTCCAAGATATAGAAATACAATTTTTGATTAAAATTCAACAATACAATAAAACAAAAACCTAATTCATTGCTTAAATATTTATCTGATGCCATCCGTCCCGCTAGCCTGGTCCCCTATTTACGGCGGTACAATTGCTATCGTAGAGTCAATATGACCGATATCTGCGAGACGAGACGCCTCGTGTTCGAAACAAACAAATAAAGTTTGCCTTCATTTATATTATACGCAGTGTATTTTGCATGCCATTTATTACTTACCATTGACAAACTGACTGCTTTCAGCTAAGCCTAAATCAATGGTCGATCTTAAAGTTCGATAACCGCACGAATCATAAATTCAAATTAAACTTTTATTTATTACAAACGTACGCCTAATTGCAATGAAAACCTATTGATACAAATTACTACTTAACGCACACTATAGGAATAGGCAGGTTAGGTACGTCATCCTCGATTATTCTGTTCGCTCTTAAGAAATTAAAAGTTGGAATAGAAAAGAAAAATTCACAATTTGTGTATCATTACAATAATCTTCTATTGCTTTGTTTCATTTATATGGGTACCAGGATTAATTTGAATCTGGAATATAAATATGGAATAAATTCGCATATACTCACAAATGAGTTCCTAGTTCTCAATATCTGTATGGAAGATCTTTAGTGTCTTTACAAGTATACCTTATTTTCATTAGCATGATAGAATGTATAATTGCGATGTGTGGTGTGAGTTACCTGTATGTGCGTTGGCACGGTCTGCAGCAGAATGAGTGCGGACTCCCTGAGGAGCGGCCACACGGACGCGAGGATCAAGATCACTAACACTATGCTGAGCGCCGGGTCTACGTAGAACCTGTACTCCCACTCCGTCAGCCAAACGACTAACGCCGAACACACCACTATCAGGGAACCTAATAACAACAATGTTTATAATAAGAACAATGGTAAAAACCGCCGGCCTATCAGAAATAACGAAAGAGATAAAAAAAAATAGGCTATGTTTGCTGCTTATGTACACACATATTTCAATATAATCGTATTTGTAATTGTGTACCATACTCGTACCTAGTCCTATCCCGCAGGATTATGTAGATATTAATCTCAATGCAAAAAGAAGTGATACTACATTGTTTAGGATGTTAATCTCTCTGTTTGGGTGGGGGGGGGGGGTCGGGATTCAAAACCTCGCATGATTCTGAAGCTTTTCGAAGCTACGTGACTTTCATTAACTAAAACTTTTAAACGAAAACATCGCAAACGAAGCTCTACAAAAACAAACTCTCTGTTAGTTACCTAAGTACCAAAAGCCGACTCCTTTTCAATTTACGAATTTGAAGCAAAAAATCGTAATTTTCGTTATGTTGCAATTAATACAAGGTAAGGGGGCACCGCAATAAAGTAATTTCTCAATTACAATTGTAGGTCCACATTAATGAATGCTTTTACAGTTTGAAAGAAAATTGCAGCTTTTTAGGCTGATCGAAACTATAGACCTACTATATATCTAGAAAAGATTAAACATTTGCGCAGTTAAACGGATCACAAGTATGTTGCTCGAATAGTTAAAAAAAATAACATAATCCCTTGTTTATAGAAGATTATTAGATTCGGCTTCTAAAGACACATCGAAAGATATCGATTCGCGATAAAGGCGCACGTTTACTGGCCTGATTGGGATCGATAACTTTCATAATGATCAATGGAACTGGTACACTAATGTGTAAATACGTGATAAAATATACAATTCCCTATTGAATGTGGCACAAGGTTATTACGGTTCGCACGTTTGAATAACACGTCGAAATAATGTCAATGGCGGAACGTCGGCGGTTATCTAGCCGGCGGGTGCTTAACAAAAATGAAATAGGTAATATTTTTAGCTCGTGACGACGCAACATTCCCGACCGCTTTCATTTTTAACAAAACTTTGAGTACACGCTACTTATAATGGGATTACGATTTGTTATTGACAATTTACCTAATATCTGTTTATCGTTAAAGACGTCGCTATAATGATCAAGAACGTAGGTACTGACAGTTATATTTAAACGATAGGTACTACCAAAAAAGCGCGCAAACAGTTGCAATCAGTAATAGCAGAAGGATTTTCCTGTTATTTTCAGATCGCATTGACAGCTATTTCTGGTTATTCTTGCGTACCCAGAAGTGTACAAAAACAGAATATAAAGGAATCGAATGCTCTCAATGGAATGTTATTCGTTACAATTCGAATTATTTGTGGAGTTCAAACTGTTAAAATTATTACTATTTTTAACACGTTCATTTCATTCGCAATCTCATTTCGATTTGTAACTATGGAACTGTTGATGCTATTTAAAAGTGTGATACTCGATGGGATTAATGGAAAATTAACTCATTGATGAATTAGCGACGGTCTCGGTACATTCACGGTTGCCTGCTCGTAATGAACTTAGTGTAACAATACACCCATAAGATTAAGATAAGTGACTTTTCTTTACATTTCGTGTGTGAGACATTTCTATGATTCGACTAGGCTTATTGCTCCTATACATAGACACTGTTTTCTATAATCATTTAACGTAATCCATACAGAATATCAAGGTTGCTTGGGTTTATTACCAAAAAATAATTTAAGTTAATTTTGTAAAAAATATAAAGCAAGGTTACTGAATTGTTTAGTACTTATCAAGTCGTAAGCAACATAGTAATTTTTGGAAAATGTGTAAATTGTCATTAATGTTGAAGTTTCAAATAGAAAAAAGTACTACCCAATCTTAATGTTAAAATTATGATCAGCCGATAAAATATTAAAAAATGTAAAAGTTCATCGAGTAAAACAGAGAAAAATGAAAGAAAACAAGAAGGAATGAAGTCTACTCAAGGTCATGTTCGAGAGTGCCTGTTAGTTTGCTACTCTCAAACTAAGCTCGCTGTAAGAAGTTAACGAATGCAAACAAGAGTTCCATATATCGGAATTCAAAGGCTCACCTAAAGCGTCAGAAAGTACGTGCAGGAAAACTCCTTTCATATTCAGATGGCCCGAGTCGGTGGGCCGCGGGGTTTGCTTGCTATTGGGATGTTTGTCCGCCTTCGGCGGCACCATCTCGTCGGTCTCCTCGTTGTCGGCGGCGGCGTGGCCCAGCGCCATGTCGGCGTTGCTGTTCACTAGTTCGGTGAGATGTCGCACGTTGGAGGGCGGCGGGACCCCGCCGTGCGAGTGCCCGTGGCTGCTGCCGTGCTCTGCAAAATGATCATACAATTAATTATTTTTATACAATACGCTGTACAAAGCGCTAAAAGTGGCTAAGCTATTCGACAAAAAAACTTTCTTTGCCCTATATAAATAGCAGAGACAAGAAGTGTAACCGCAATTATCCATGAAAATTCAGCTACGTTAGCGGTGTGACGCTGGGAATAAATGTTTGTAAGGTTATCCCGTTTTTCCAGATCTACGGAAACCTAGTTTTGTTAACAACACTGTTTATTTTTTTATGTAGGTATGATCGAAGAATAAAACCAATATAGGTACGCTAATATTGTAATTAAGTTGATAAAATCCGTCCATTGTAATCAAATAAATGCAATAAAGTATATGCAATTACAGTGTTATTTTAAACGCGTTTACAGTGTTATTTTAAAATTAATATCAATATCATCATCAACATTTTATTTATAGAGTTAATATAATGAATAAAACATATTGTTCTGATACATAAACTAATAAGGACATTGACGAATAAAACTACTTCTACAATATTACTATATCGTTATTGCTATCTTATCTTATTCGCTATGCAACTCAGTATCTATATTAAGTTTTATAATTAAAGTATATTTCGTAAAGATAAAGAACAATGGAATCGTCTTTAAAGGGCTGATAAATTTGTACGCCCGACTGGTGTCACCAATTCATTGGGAACCAAGCTTGTTTTTATCACTCAAAGAAAGTCAGACAGACCAGACAGACAGACAGAGTTACAATCGCATTTATAATATTTGTAGGGATAATATTTTTACGAATATTTAGATTTAATTAACGATAAATCTGAGGAACGATAACAGCATTGATATGCTAAAAACCGTTATATGTATAATAATGGCGACAAATTATGTGAAAATATTACATATATTTTCACATAATTAGACTGATAGAGTACAATATACTTCGTAAACCAAGTGTTTAATAAATGTACAAATTCTAATACAAATTCTAATTCGTCACGACCCTAGAATAAACAATGTTAAGAAGACCACGTCGAGACAGTCTAAAATATAAATATTATATCCCGTACAAATGAAATAACGGAATCGTTTGAGAAATAAAATGATAAATGTGTTTGGATTTTTGTTTTTCAATTCATTGGAAATCCAAAAACACGTTGGGCGATACAAATGCAAAAAAAAAGTAAACAAGACTTTTTTATGCATTTTCTAAAGCTTACAAGACCTTGAAGGTAAAATCGTTAATTTCCTTCAGAAATTCGATCGAGTGAAACACAAAAACGACTACACCGATTTCATTGCTACTTTGTAGGATTGTTGTAGGCATATTGAACTGTAAAACGCACGGTTTAGAATAGTCATTTTCTCGATAACTGCAACTTTGCGCCTGATCATCCGAAAACGCCTTAAAAGCCCTAATTTTCTTCATTTTTCAAACGAATATAGAGAGTAGAAAATCACTTATTTTAGAAAAGTCGTTACTGGTTTTTGTGGAAAATTTATTCAAGATTTTAACAACCACTTCAAATTTTTTGACCAATCATGGGTTGATGAAATGGTTAAACACGAAAAGCTCGTTTTCCATTCAAAGTCCGACATCTCAGTAACAAATAGTCGTATTGGATTTTCTAAAAAAAGAAAATTAAAGCTGAATAAATAAGTTATTCGGCCCATATGGTGGCTAACTTGCAAAATAATTCCAAGTACTTAGAGCAAAAACAAGACCGACAAAAAGTTCGAAAAAAATTTTCTTCGGGTATTTTTTCAGATTGAGCGGTACACGTTGCTTAGATTTTTTTGTCATAAGATCTGAAAACTAGACAATTCAGCCTTTAAAATGCTTTTTTTTAAATTCCGACATGACTATTATTAACAAAAATAATAGCTTTCTGAAAAACCCCTTAAAACATCCAATTTTTTTCTGATCCTTTAATCCTAGTATATAATCATGTAAACATGTCGAAAAATAACAGGAATGAATTAATACTGAATATTGTACACTGGTTTTTCCTTTCTATATTAGTTTTGATAACTATTTCCGTACCTGCATGGAATAGGAATACCTACTTTAACTGAATGCCCATTTTTATATATTAATCAGTATTTTTATATAAGTACTTATAATATTATTAGGTAATTTTTTGCAAATAAATTAATAGCTATATTTTGTTAGTCTAGTTTACATTGAGGGAGGTAGATATGTTTCGCCACATTTTTATCGGACAAACTTCCTTATCTCGGTGTCATTGTTACAGCTATGTAAACATAATGCGTCGATAAGGGATGCGGAATGCCTATTTTAAGTTCAATTCACTAATAATTTTTCACCAAAAATGAACACATACCATGAAACAGAAACAATCCGACGATATTCAGCAGCAGACCCAATGCACCGACCGCCACCAGGAGCTGCGCATTGTGGATGACCTCAATCTTGATGAACCGCTGCACAGCCTCCACGGTGATGCTGAAGCATAGAGCCACCAGGAAAACAGCATTCACGAGCGCACCCAGAACCTCGGCGCGCGCCCAACCGAACGTGTTTTTCGACCATTTTTTTGGCGACATCTAGACCAAATTTTGTACATAAATTACATCTCTAATATTTTCAAAATGCATATAATTAAAATAAAATAGGCAAAGCGTATTAGTACTAACGTATATACTTAAGAACCATACCAACTTACTTGGTATCTACTTACGTAGTTAATAATGAATAAAATTGACGGGCCTCGTGGTCGAGTGGTCAGAGACCCTGACTGCAAAACCGGAGGTCGTGGGTTCGATTCCCACCCAGGA
>DWGJ01004802.1:0-11154 GCA_018246895.1 Aspitha aspitha aspitha
CGATCGCGCGTGCTCGCTAATCAATCATAGCATTAATCATTAAATTAACAGATAAAATTAAATATATTTTGATATTTTGATAACCATATCTCATATCATATAAGAAGGTGTAGGGTTAAGCAAGGACCCTACAATTGTCTTACAGACGCCTGTAGTGATGCTTGAGCATAGAGCATTCGAAGCTTATTCATTTATTCATTTATACATTTAAATTAATGAAAGAAAATAAAAAAAAATTACAGTGTTCTTTAATTATACTGTTTATATCGTACCTACAAAAAACATTATCTGTTTGTTTTGTATATCTGTTATTACAAAGTAATAACGACGGCTGATATATATTACTTACAGAATACACTTAATTAAAATGAAATCATTCCTTAATAAAGTATGAAATGGATCATCCCATCCCAGAGTAATTGAAAAGCGTTGTCCTGCCATGAGATTCGAAAAACAGGATGCTTAATGCTTTCTTTTCAATTTTAATAAAAGTGAAACCGTTTATATTTTAATAAACGTGACGATGACTTTTATCAGTATTCATAATTACATAAATTCTCCGTACTCTTCATAACATTATAACCTCCCATAAAACGTTGGGCCGACACCCAAACAAAATGATCGGGACCGAAGTAATTTATAAAAGTTTCCGACCTATAGATGTAGCGTCTCACGTAATCACAAACATTTAGAGGAGGCGTCGTCATAGCAACGGAGGCTTTTCTGCGCAGCCGCCCCCAAGCTCCGCCCACAGCCTGTTGCTGACACTTACGCCACGCCAGTCAAGTCCAGTACTCCAAACTTTCACCTCCAGTACTGATAACTGATGACGATATAAAGCTCACATTATAATGAACGGAGTTGACGCGTAGGCTTCGATAGACTAAGTGCACAGTATCCCCGTCCCACTCATTCGTACGCGGCAGCTATTGACATCTCGCTCGCGGCGAATGCAGGCCTGCGATATATGAATCAGGTATTGAATTGCTGTTATCAATCATATTGTCGTATACCATCAACTCATAAACTCGGCCATGTTAACGTTAAACCACATCCAGAAGCGAGGCATACGATAATAAAAAAATTCCAACTATGTAGAAGCCTGATGCTACATTCGCAAATACACCCGAAATATTTTTTTTACCACTTTACCAAAGTTTCATACAAAAACTGTAACAGTTTTTAGTTTCATACCCAACAATATCGACACATAGACTTAACATTACTACATAGAACATTCATCTGAAATCAAATTGTAACGAACTCGTATTTCCAATTCATAAATATTTATAAGATATCTTACTGGTTTCAACAGTGTCATAGACAGGTCAGCTGACTCATATGTTTATGGCATAGAGATAATTGACAAGTTCGTAAAAAAAATAGTTTTCTTTCCCCGAGTTTTCACTGAATTACAACTTGGTCAGAGCCGATGAAAGCAATCATCATCGACATTTTATCATTTACTTTTAAGCGTTTATTAAATCATTGTTTACATTTTATGTGCCCAATCTAATTGTAACCAAAATTAATATTATAACTCCCATATTTAGTAATAAAAACACAAATTCCGTTCTAAAAGATTTTTGTATATATTAATGATAAGCTGTCTAAATTTTTCTTAATGTTGACATTGCTAGAAACAAAATAAAATACGCACGTTTTAAAAAATTAATTTGAGGGTATTGTAATGACGCATTCAGGATTTTATTTATCAATTACTAGCTGTCCCCGCGGCTTCGTTCGCGTGAAAATCAATATTTTCCCGTTTTTCCAACATTTGTCATTGCTGCTCCACTCCTATTAGTCATAGCGTGATATTATATAGCCTTCCTCAATATTCAACACAAAAATAACTTTTCAATTCCAACCAGTAATTCCTGAGATTAGCGCGTTCAACCAAACATACTCTTCAGCTTTATAACATTAGTATATAGATAAAACATAAGATATTCTACTTAGCCCTAAGGATAAGTATTGTCTGTGCCGACCATGAAAATGTTTTATTTTATTTCAAATTTAAAAATATGAACACTAATTTGTGGGCAGCTATAAATATTTAAATTTACTGCTTACGTATTACTTATCACCTTTTAAAGATTAGTAAGGAAAGGTGGCAAATTTACTCATTTATTCCATAAATCATGAGAACAAGTCCGGTTATAATAATGAAAATAAAGTGTATGACACAATTCTACATTATCCTTTTCTTTTAGTACCAAAATCCACTAAGAGATGGCGTTGTATGTAACTTAACGGCGGTTTTCTGTACATTGAACTATGAGGAAACAATTCTTTTCGTCAATCGCATGTTTAATTATATGTGTTATGCACACGTATCAAGCATATTCGTTTTAAATATTAACTTTAAATACGGTACATACATAAATTCTATTCAACGATAATACGACTCCCAACAATCAAAATACAATATTTCAAAATTTCTCTCCAAAGAGAGCGTTTAGTAGACAGCAATTATTGTCGAGAGGAACTCTGTGTTACATTTAATCCGGCAACTTTAATTCGAAAGCGAGTCCACATAAAGGCGTGTGCACATTTGGACTAAAGGGAAAATTAAAAAATAAATGCTTATAATGTGTGTTTAAGCAACCTCTAGCGCATAAATACACAGAATTTAGAAACAAATCGAATTATTTTAAGCAACTAAACATTAAAACGAAAATTAAAATCATCTGCGATGAACCTTTCGTTGCAGGTTTTTTGTAATAAAATTATATTGAAACACAAATGATGACGATTTGTCTTGTAATTGTATCAAATAATCTTCATGTACAAATAAATGAGACTTTTAAATTAAATTGCAACACCTATTAAATTATTTTGTGTTAGTGTCACGTATTGCTATCATGCAAAGCCTTATCTTACATTCATATGACTCGCATAGAGTACTATAATTAGTACATATATATATTATATCTAAGTCTGTGAGAAACAATTTTATCATTGTCACAATTTTATCATTATCAAATAACCAGATGTTTGATGTTGCGTCAATTTGGGAACAAAAGTGTGTGTCCGCCTTAAAGCTCCGTCCGTACAATACAGAATGGCGAAAGTTAGTCTGTTTATTTCCGCTCGGAAGGCGCGGAGGCACGCGGATAGGTGTGAAATACCGGTTGACTTATTGCCGTAGAGGGCGCTATGCACTCGATATGTTTCATTTAAACGCTTTAAATGATTTTGAGTTGAAGCTCTCTTATCAAAAGTATCGCAAAACATAGCTATGATTGAGAATTTATTCCTGTTACCACTAGCATTCGCCCAGAGGTCGAAAATCGATAGTGGTTCATTGAATTAGTTTTCGTTTGATCGTTTGAAATACCGTGCAGGAGTCTACCGGTAATATCGCGTCTTGCATTCATCGATATTTCCATAGAGTCCAGCCAGCAAGTATCTGGCGAGTTTGGTCAAAATAGGAAAGTCTTGATCTTCACACCGGCATTCATCAACATTCGCGTTGTATATACATTTTGTCATTCTACTGCAGTATTTCAACATGTCCGTCCGTACTATACATAGCTGGACCAGAAATGTAAAACTCATATGTATATTGAGCAACTTTAACAAACTTTTAGTTATTGTAAATTAGAGCATAAAAATCAAAGTTGGAATCTCAAAAGGCTTAAAGCTCCAACCTGAAATTTCATTTCCTGCAAGAGTATTATAATTAAAAGTTCATCTAATGCTAATGACGGGTGACATCCGGTCTTGTCTGAGTCTAGAACAATTAACTTCGGATTATTTAATATTCCATTTTAACTACTTAATATAACCTTGGCACTTTCGTAACTTGAATCGACTAATCGATTTAGAGGACATAAAGGTGAAAGGTAGATTACCCAAATCTTATTGTTCAATGAATTACTTGAAAAAATATTCTGGTGCCTACCGAATCCAAGGACTTTCAACTGTCTTCATTAGACTTATCACACATTTGTTCAAGCTGGGGTTGACTGTAAGAATATTGGAAAAAGAAATAAATAACAGATGATACGAATTTAAACAATAATTAGCTGATTATAATATGTATTTAAGGAGCGTCGACATGAACTTTCTAAATGAAAGATCTTTAATTACCCTTAAATATCTGGGATCTTAAGAATAGTAAAAGACTAGATGAGTATAACTATGCTAATGTGCAAGTAAATGGCAAATATCGACCAGGTTTTACACACCAACAGACAATTAACATCTGTTCTCTCTATACCACTCCAAGGATTAAATTTTGCCCCAAACATCACAAGCTAAAATCACCGAACTAGTTTTCTAATGAAAGGCCTTAGACTCAGCCCCGATCCATTCGTTGTCTCGCTCCAAGCTTAAACTCCATTTCCTAGGAGAGTATTAGGATTAAAAGTTGGTCCGGCCCTAATGCCGGGAGACAGCTGGTCTGCGCTGGAATGGAATTATTTGGAATCAAATTTAAAGCTCATTGACTACCCCATGTTATGTATCTAAGCTGTGATTTAGTACGTCTATGTATGGTATGTTCATTTGATCTTAAAATGGAATTCAGAAATATCGTATCAACCGAGAGTATAAAAATACAGTGAAGACATTTATCCAAACTTCAGAAACTGCTTTCATTTGCGTTGACCAAAAAGAATTAGTTTTCTAAAGTATTCGACTGGTCGCAAATTTTTTTTTGTAATCTATTCATTGATGATGACGATATTATTGATGATATTATAGATAATTCCAATGGCAATATTAGTAATCATGTGGATTAGTAACCAGAAAAGTTTGCAGTTAATGTAACTCAAGTAGATATACCTGCTATTTCATGTCATAAAGACACAATTGACCGTATAAATGAAATTTAAAATCTTTCAAACCATAATTAGTTCCCTTAAAAGCCCTAATCCATCATAATGATAGTAATAAAACAACAATAACAAGACAACTTTTCAAAACCAAAATCATGACAAATTATTGCTCAAATGAATCTAGACAATTGTCGAAAATCGGAACATTAACGTGAGCGACTACAATAGAAAAATTAAGTCAACGAAGCTGAAAGAAATCAAAATCGGGGACAGGTAGTCGATAAGGCACACGGAGGCACAAAGGACGAAATTAATTCTGTTCGACGATAAATTCGAGTTTTGAGTCAATAACGGTTACATCCGCGGTTTCGGTCGCATAAAACTTAAATCGAAATATGATTTTGTATTAACATTTTCGTCATCTACAATAACATTTGTATCTAAACTTAGTACCTACGACCGAAACTTGTATGCAGGAGGAACCAAATATTCTAATTTAACCTTTTCTTAATGTTCAATGTAAATAATAAAGATGTATGCACGTTTAAGTCCGTTATGCTCTTTGCATTTTCTTTGTAGATGTCTTAATTTGTTGAATTAGGCCAATTTTGAATGGTATTTTATAATTTCGTTTCATTTTTGCGTTTGTTTATGTATTATTGAGATCATAAAAGAACCCGTACTTTATTTTAAGTTTGTTCGAAATTATGACTATATTTATATTACAATAATGAGGCAATGCTATAATTCAGCGTTGGCTGCTATAGATAGACAAAACTCAGGAACAATTTTGATAATTGACGCCGCGATTAAGATTCATAATACTTGTGAAGTTTTATCTCGTATTCGAGCGGAGGCAACTTTTGGGGCAATAAAGCATTTTGGCAGATTTTGAAGTGCTACAGATATTAAATGTACATTACGCGGTTCAGACGCAGATGTAACGAATTTCGAGCTCGCCTCCTTCGTACTTGTTGAACCGATGTCTCGAAGCGATTAGTGAAACACGAATTACAAAAATGACATTCGTGACGCTAGTTCTGTAACATAATATTAATCATATCCGATACAAACAAAACCACTTGATTTCCAAGTAAGCAAAGCCTGTGCAATAACATCTAAATAGTCGATTAACCACCTAAGAGTTGTAAATAAATGTCTATCTACATAGTTTTACACCCAGACACAAAAAGTACTAATGCTCATTACAGAAATATTTGCTTTGAGTGAGAATCACACTGAGAACTCACAAGATATCAGTAATCAAGGCCAAGAATCGCTGGACTAACAATCCAGTGTAAATAATAATTTGAAATATTAACCTAGTATCTGTAATTGCCTAGTACACAGTATATATTTATCTCAGCACCCCAGCCAAGACGAATTATTACGCATCCATAATCCGTACACGCTATTTCTCAGGAGATTTGTCATCAATAGAAAAGACGAAGATAATTTACGGGATTATTATGACATTAGTATTAAGTGGGAAGCGACAAGTGAAGTTAATTACGCTTTTATCGTCCAAGTGTTGCTCATATCCACATACAATGGTGAGGAAACTTAAGATTGAGTAAGATAAAACGGTAAGTAAACTAAGAATATTTATTAAAGTCAAAATCCCATTAGACTGAATTGTTAATTTTACACAGACAAAATACACAGGTGTAGAAGTAGTACAGAAGTTTTCTTTTAAAAAATTAAAACATTAGGATTTTTTTGTCATAGTTACGTCATCTATCATCATGAGATATTTATGTTTTGTTCAAAACCTCGCTTTACTTGTAAACAGAAAATTTTTAACTCAATCTTTTAGTACATTTTCCTGTTTTAAATAAATAAGATTAAATTTATTATAAGGATTAGCTTTGTGAATGAATAGTTCATCGTCTGTCGTTCATTCCCTCGTTCCTAGACGTTTAGGAGATTCACGACTAATTGCATCTTTATCGTCGGCTTTCGTCGCACCTCGCTGTTAAAACGTAATATCTCTCCGCCTATTTGTATACATTGCCAAATAAATGTCTTGCGTTCAGTAATTTGTGTAAGGACTATTTGTCCCTTTGGAATTGGGCGACAAAATTTCTGTAACCATAATATAAACCCAGTCATTTCTTTTTATAATTTTCTTTAAAACGTTCTCTTTGAAGCACCACCACCATACCACTAGATTCGATTATACTGTGTGTGTGTGTATAAGAGGACATGTATGAAGAAGAAAGAAGGAAAATAATTATTTCTGAATAGTACAATACCAATCGAACAGAGTTAATGTAAAATACGAGTATTTACGTAAATCAGAGCTCATCACAAAGAAGTAGAAGTAACATAACAATGTTAATTAATTTTATTAACGCTACCCATTGTGAAACCTGATTGAGAATTGTTTTTAAATATCACCCGTTATACAACAGATAGGGTTGTGCTGTCGAAAATTGGAGTTGAAAAATTCTTCAATATATTTATTCCGTTTCCAATAGAATCGACGCGTTTAGCAGAAAAGAATTCTCACCTGACGTTTTTGAGCGTTTGCAGCAGCTTGTGTGCAAAGATATCTACATAGATACATGTTTTTCATATGTGATTGTCATACCTTTAGGAGTTTTCGAATTTCTCCTAATGGTACCACCGTTGCCGATCAAACATGATATCTATATTTAATATTATAAAGCTGAAGAGTTTGTTTGGTTGAACGCGCTAATCTCAGGAGCTATTGGTTCCAATTGAAAAAATATTTTTGTATTGAATAGTCCACTTATTGAGGAAGGCTATAGGCTATATAACATCACGCTATGACTAATAGGAGTAGAGCAGCAATGACAAATGTTGCACGGTAAGATATTGATTTCCATGCGGGCGTAGATAGTTGTTTTATAGTTCCGCCTTCCGTTTCGGTTGTTTGGGTCCCAAAACATACCCATACGGATAGCTCGGACATTATTTACCTAGGTGCAATTAAGGTCATATATCATTTGTTATAACGCTGAATGAAAACATCGTGAGAATACATACACGTTTTACAACTCTTCAGAATAATTTCTAAGGTCTTGGATCCTTTTATTCTAAATCAGAATGTATGTATGTAACGTGACTGGAACGTAGATTAAAATAAATTAAAATATTATGTAAAAATCTCATCGATTGAAATACATAAGTAGGTTCTAATCGGCTAATTGAAAATGGATCGAATATCGTAATCGGATGTAGACATTTCTTATTGCATTCAACTATTTATTTTTGAAGAATTGTTATCAAATATTCAGTTTTTCTTATAGACGAGGCCATTGAAGTCATTTAAGACTGACCTAAGTCATATTTCATAACTTTTTGCACCATACTTGCCAAATGCAATCGCTTTCGCACTTGTAAATTGAGTTCTATTGCAAGGCTAAAGGGTCCATTTTCATTTCTTCCATCGCCCCATCGTTTCGTAATAGCATTCCATGGTGATCAATCATTTGTCTCCTGTTCAAAGATAATCATGATTTGTGTGTTTGTGTGTTCGTAAAAACACTGTCGTCCTCCGTCTAGCGAAAAGGTTTTCGCGAAAGCATGTATTGATATATGGGCTGGTAGATAAAAATCTATTACTCTGTGAAGTACTTATAAATTTATAGGACATTTATATGTTTCAATTTTTTTCTATTCCCCTTAATTGTTCTTTTGTTTGACAGGGGTCTTTAATAATGAGAGAAGAAGTAGATGCTATTGTAATTTAATTTTCGACATCTATTTATCTTGCGAATCAATTATTCGCACAAGTTTATTTCATGAAAGATGCAGAATATAATTTTCTATGAAAAAAGATAATATTTCTGTCCGTTCATACGTATCATATTTTTATAAATGACCTTAAGTAATGTGTTGTATATTGATCTCGGTAGCCGAAGACAATGTAAAATGTCAAGATGGTTTCACTTAAACTTCTTTTTTTGTGTCAAATAACATCTTAATGAGACAGCATGATGTATGGGTGGAGGTGCCAGTGGCGCTCGCGACAGCGGACCGGTAGCCAGTTCGAATCATGATGCAGCGACGAAAAACAATTGTTATGCCGCGATTTGAATTAATATTCCAAGCAGTGGTCGTAATTGATTATACATTTCGTCTCCTGTGGTGTTAATAACGAATGTTGCAGTGAATGTCCGGACAACATTTAATTTTTTAAACATTATAAAAATTTAATTTTATAAGTAAAAAAAATTAAATCTCATTTGCAATAACGGTGACGGAAAACATCGTGAGAAAAGAACTCCTGCACAGCTTAGAGATATTATAAAGTACCTATATAATTTGTTTTCAATATGCCCTTTCCATTCCTAGGTCTGCTTGAAAAGACCTCTATAGGAGATAAGCAGTATCTAAGTACTACAAACTTTCATATGCTTGCTTTTATAAAATATCCTGTGTAGTGGAATGTTAAATAAAAAAAAAATATTTTCTGAGGTGTGTGAAGACTGCCAATCCGCATTTGGCCTTTGGTGGACTATTGGCTAAATCTCTCTCGCTACGAGAAGAGACCCGGTCCAGCAGGGAACCACTAAAAGAGTGTAAAAAAATATTAGTAGGCATGTTAAATTAGTGGTACATATGCACACCCGGGTTTAGGATTCTCGTCAGTACCTATCTAATGTGACCCATTCATAAAATCGATAGCGTACAATGGTCCATATCGATACGTATTTCGAAAATCAAAAAACAGTGGAATAAAGAGAGAAAAACACGATTGCACGGTGTACACACGTTCTGTTAAAAAAAGACCCATGTAAGCATCGGTATTCCTTCGCTATCAGACAATGGCCCTCAGTGGTGCAGCGCCCTTTGGCACTGCGCGGCGGCGTATCGCGTCATCTTCGCTACCGATTCGACCCCGGGGACCCCTGCTAACACCACGCATTTGGCTGTCGTCAGGACAAGTGCTACAAACGTCAAAAATCGATTATTACAATAATACATTACTCCATTAACAAGTGAACGCAAATAAGTTTAACGGATTAAGTAGTAGGTTAATCGGTCTCATAGTCCAGTGGTTAGCGAACCTAATTGTCAACCGCGAATGGTGTGTTCGATTCCCAGCCGAAATAAACGTTGGCGTGATGAGGACGGTTGTTTGTCGTGTGACAGGGTTCAGTAGAAACGTATGGTATATTTTAGTTTAGTTTCTGAAACAGCTCTAATGACAAATAAATGTGAGTGATTAAATTAAACATAACAAATTAAATTATATATTTGGTTTGAAATCCTTATTCTTATTTAGACAAAAACGCATGTGAGTTACTTGACAGCAGTATATTTTAACACGTATAATAAAAAACCGTTGTAAGTAAAATAAGAATGTAAAGACCTCAGTGAACATTAACATTTGAGTTTCTAGATCTAAAACTAAATCTCAATAAAACATGGTCACCCTCCACTCAGCCCTTGTTATTTGAATGCGATCTTCTGTGTCCTGCAGTGCGATCCCGTACTCATAAATTAAACATACGACGTCTCCGCCACCTCGTACGTCACGCGCGCTGTCCATTGCGGGTTCGCGATCGTCACGTACCCATCCGCCCTATTCAGGGCGCAATGGACTCATACGCGGAACATTGTCTCAGTGGCACGTCGGTCGTGTTTCTTCACCCGCTGTCATTCGTGCACTCGGTACCGATGTTTTATGAAACTCTATTTTCGGGTAGCGTCAATAGTGGATAGATAGTACAACGGGATTGCTATTGCGCTAGTCTGGATATCAATTTATGTTCGTTTCCAACCGATGCTGTTCTATGTAAATTGTTAGATTTCGGAAAGCTTTTAGAGAGAAACTCTTTTGACATATCGTACAGTGTAAAAAACTCATATCGAACGGATATAAAAATGGCGAATGAGTTTTGTCTGAAATGTAGATGTTGTCGGTTATCCAGCGAAAGGTCTGGTCGAAATTTGCAAAATCTGTTTAAGGATTTTTGTTTTTTTTTAAATGAATCTAGGTAATGCAGTCACAGGTCTGACATAATGTATCAATATTAAGGAGTTCTTTTAGAAATCGACAAAATACACGAGTTATTAACTTGTTCACCGTTTACTTGCAATGTATTCACGCCTTGAACTTATATTCATTGTTATATTTACCTTTTTATTGCACTAATAAACAAATGGCAGGAACTTAAAACATTTTTAAACAACAGTACAATAAAGTGGTATCGCTATTAAGCAATCTATTCATTACTAGCGGCCCGCCCCGGCTTCGCACGGGTATAAAACGGTATTTCTCCACTATTTAATGGATGTAGGAGCTTAAACAATATAGTAACTTCTCCCGTTTTCCCAACATTTCCTTTCACTGCTCTGCTCCTATTGATTGTAGCGTGATGAAAAGTATACT
>DWGJ01004803.1:0-11153 GCA_018246895.1 Aspitha aspitha aspitha
ATTCATCATTCTCTTCATGCATACACGCCGGTTTCGGAGGCTCTTGACTCCCCCATCAGCCAATGTCTGACCTATTATAATATTTAGTATGTTTTTATTGTTTAGTTCCTTAAAACGCCTTGGGGATTCGAAGTAGAGTCACTTCACACAAGCAGCGAACGCGTAATGTATCGTATGAAATCGTGTATTATGGTAGGTCTAGCTGGAAACCATGTGTGTCTAACCTCAAGCGGCGCTGGATCAGTTTACTAATTAGAGATTGTTGACTCTCCATCCAGTCTCGTCCTCTGATTACGTTGGAACACCTCGCTGTGAGGGTAACATCCATCTAACATACGCTTTTAAGCTGAACAGAATAAGGCGAGCTTTGCTGAGCTTAGATGAGACACTTTATTTTGCGATACTTTATACTGATCATGGAATCTCCAAGTGCTTTGTTTGCTTCTCAGGAAAGTCAGCAGTCCATATTCAAAACTTTTACACACGACAAGGAGCGTCAAATCATAATGATACAAATTAATGGTTACATTGGCTTTTATCGAATAATCTGTTTATTAATTCAAACAAAAGTTTTACATGTAAGTTGTTTGCCTGAAGCGTTTCGTGAAGACCCACGAAAATAATAATGGAGATTGTAATAAAAAAATTCTATTATATAAAACCAAATTTCACTAACACAAATGTTATTTTTTTTCATAGTAATTGAGCTTTGTGAAATTCTTTTGAATAAATCACGCAGCAAACTCAGGCTTGTAATTATAAGATACAAAATTGAAGACTAAATTCAAAATACATTTAGAATTCGTGGGATCCTCGCAAAGATTACTTGCCGAAATTATTAATATCTTCAGGCGAGACGATGTCTTTAGTACGACTAGCATGGATCTTGCTACTTGGGCGCTGCAATCATATATTATTTCGCAAGCACAGCTGTTTATATTCATAGCTCTTATAGTATAGAGAGATTGAATAGGTCATTTATTTTATGTTATAAGTCATTTGACCAATTCTCTCTTATCCATTCGAATTACGTATGGAGTTTGAAAAGTTTATAGGTGCAGGAAATATGTTTTCATTTTGTAACGAACGGAATGCTTTAAGTGCAAATAATCGCAAACAGGTACAATCGATGATCAGTATTCGCGTGATCCAAAAGTTTATAATGAAACCAAGAAGTATTTCAGTGATAAAAACCGTGGACGATAGACATTTAAGTATATCGGGCGGTTTCTACGCGTCATGTTGTTGTCATTGAACTGGATTTGTAAGAGGACGACAGCGGGCCGGTGTCGATACACACTCGCTAAGCCGTCGCGTGTTCTCATTATCGGAACAAAGCCGTATTGCATCATGACCAATTTTAGTTTCTTTTTCAAAACAGTGCTTAATAATTTTTATATTGACATCAATTTTTACCAATAACTAGAGGAGCGTCCAACGGATCCGATTGATTTCTGAAAAAATTTATGAGTTATAATATACTTAAGTAAAGAAGACGTTTGTGTGTTTATTAAATAGGAGTAGATGTGATTTGAATTCGGATCTTTAGTACCTTTTCATTATTAAATATTTTATATTCTTTTACGTTCTTATGATCTGTAAAAGACTAATTTCATGGAGCTATTGGAATCTTTTCTAAATCGTAGATAACTCTGCAAAATACATATAATAAAGATCTTCTGTTAGAATAATTAATTATTTTTGTACCGTTTTATTATATTCAAAACATCTGTTAAGCATATTGAAATCTACATAGACAAACATTTGGAATGTCTACGGTACTTTGTATAGAACAAATGTTACTGGTTTGTGTAGGCTTTATATTATTGCAAACAAAACTAGATTCCAAGTTAGTTTTAGGCTTCAATAGTTGTAGCTCACACTGAGATACATACATATAAACACTTAAGCCCCGATTACCTTATACCTATACATATATGGACATAATACATATAACAATAATGATATCTTAGGACTCCTTCATACATGACCATCTGATCCGCAACTGCCCAAACAACTGTTAAACTACATAATATACATACCATCAACTTATACAGATCTCTAATACACCCCCATACAGAACAAGTAAATCTGCTGAAGCCGAAATTTTTATGATAGGTGGGAATCAAACTCTTAATCTCCGGCTTAGCAATTACGTTTTCGAATCACCGGATTAAGAGGGCAGTTACGATAAAACATATGTCATAGGGTTGATATAAAGTAAATTACATAATTTCTGGCTCGTGTAAAGCTGCATTTACAGCGGTAACACGAAAATCCTCTCACTCCCCTTTTAAATCGGGCCGAGCCATCATAATTCGCTTTTCTCCCTCCGTAAAGCTTTAAAACTCTGCGGGGCCAAGAGCAGACGACAGTTCAGAAAAAAATAGTGGCGGATTTATGACAGGTCGAGTGTACAGCCTTTGTTGTTCAAATTGTCGATCATATTGAAATACTAAAAATAAAACACTCCCTATTATTATTCTCCGATCCATTGTGTTGACAACAAACGGGTTGGCTCGTGACGACCTCTCGCTTTTAAAATATCGCCATGTTTTTGTTTCCACTTCGCAACGCGACACAGAAGTAATATCTTTCGTTCGTTCTTTGCTAGCGAGGCGATGATAAAAGGACACTTTGAATGGAAACTTTGTCAAGTGTAATAGACGGATTTCGGATCGGTTCAAAACTCTTAGTTCCTTGATTTAAGTACGATTACAGACACATCAACTGCTGGATCCGGATCTTTTCTCCTAACGATCAGACTCAAGGACATTGTTTACCACGTTGGACTTAATACACCAATACTTAATTGTTTAAGAAAAGCACATTATATCTGTGTAGGTACTATATTTCAAATTTTACGCTTAAATCGCCGATAGCTGGAGTGGCGGTGCAAACTGTGAACTAGGATATCACCGTTCACGAGGCGGTTAAGAAAGTCATTCAACTCCTGAAATTCGGTCGATTAAGTTGAGCTCTATGGTAGTGTAACGAAATTTGATGAGATGCATTTTCATGGGCATCTTCATCATCCTATCGCTCCTTTAAAGGACATAATTAGGCGGTCGAGTTCGCTCGTTAATAACTATCTATCAGCGTTGGATGCCCAGTGGGTTAATAAATCTCCGACAGACGCCGAATCGTCGCCCACCGTTGACCGACATTCGCTTTAACACCGTTGTCGGGTTTTGACTCGTTCACGTTCCATTCTAAAGGACGTTATCCTTTTACAGCTGAGCCATGATAACTGGAATGAGTGAGATTTGCTTTTTTTATTCACTGTGAAAAGAATAGCAAACATGCAGACGCCTGCAACCGACCTTGAACCGCCCTATGGATAGGAATGGGACTGCGATTGTTAAAATAATAATAGTAGACGATTGAACACCGCGGACCAGAGACAATAACTCCAATCGGATCAATGAGGTTTCAATCTACTTTCGGTTATACGGTCTGTATGTAAGTAGTTTCTACGCATTTATATTTGTATTATTATGTTAAAGTGATCGTAATTGTAAAATAAATATAAAAATTATAATAGGGACTGTAATACCATGCAAACTTATTATATCGTCTGTTTTTCTTCCCTGATGAAGTCCGTATATTAGATAAGGGATATCTCACATAATTTGATTATACAATGTACAATGTAGTTTGTACAGGTAATATTTCGTTATCGTTGCGGAGAAATCAGCGGCGGGCCATCGAGTACAATGCGTACGTTACGGATTGAATACGGCGTGATTGAGGGGCGAAGCGCGGGGGCCGCGGGGGTCGCGGGGGCCGCGGGCCCGGCGCCGGCCACAATGAAGCCAATCAGACCTCTGTGTGTGTATTCGTGGGCCTGCCTCCTCTACGCTCTTTGAGAATTTTGATAACCGTAACCAAGTCCTTGTGTAATCTTTGCAAACTTCAGCGGATATACATATATCATCCCAAACTAGACAGACCCTCTTTTAAGGAACCTAGTAAACTACATACACAGCGTCTATATTACTTATATAGATATTTTTATTACACTCAGGCACAGAGCAAACAAATGTGCTCGTCAAACAAATGTTTTCTTGGGTGAGAATTTAACCCACGACCATCTGCGGCTTAGCAGTTAGGTCTCTAACCACTCTACCAAGAGGCCAGTCAAATTGGAAAATTACATAAAAATCCGGGTAGCATTTTTTGCGTCATTTATTCATAAACATCCAATCGAACGCACGTACTAACATACACAGTTCTAATATTAGTAACATGCGAGTATGTCTTTGTAAAATTCCCAATATACTCGTATCGTAACAAGTTTTTGTAAGTTGCTGCTTTCATTTTAGTCAGCATGCGATCTGATATGCGCAAGGAAAAAATGGATATACGAGTAGGTCTGCGCTTGTATCGCATGTAAATCTCAATTGAGTTTGACGTGTTTACGAGTATTATCGCAATGAGCGCGCCTGGCCGTGTGCTTATCAAGTACGAGTAATCATTTCGTGTGATTGGATCACGTAAGCTTGTTGCGACGCGCGGGCGGATTGCTAGCGGGGACGCTTTCCCGATTTATTATAGGACAAAGAATTTATTATATTATAAAGAAGATTAAAAGAGGTAAAACAAGTTTCTAAGTTCGTAGCCGGTGGCGACTCTTATTCTCTCTGCTTAACCCTGTTAGAAATACGCTTTACAGAATGTATGTACATATGTACGTACTATCATAATATATGTAATTATGTTCTTGGTACTTAATGTACGTAAATAAGAACTTCTAGATGTGGCTTAATGCGGTGTAATATAGGCTTTGTTAAAAATATATTGCTTTACTAGATCCGTGATGATTTGACAGAATAACTTGAGTTTAGGGTTTCAGTTCAGTCATTTTTACAATTTGTGATTTATGTACATACCTACGCATATTCGTAACATATAAAAATCTAAGTCCACATATTCGATTTCATCGTTATCGAAACAGCCTCATTGCGATATACAGTGACATGTAGTCTACTTGTGGGTGGCGCGACATCAACTGGAATCGATATAATTGTAAATTCCATTCGCGTTTTCAATAAAATTGGCGTGATTTTAAAAATTAGCATATCGGTAACGACCGTGCCGTTGTTGCTAACATCGCGCCGCCGCCGGCATGTAAAGCATCCGCCGATATAATGATTCCATTACAATTGCCGGCTTCATGCGATACACTACTTTATGTGTAACGCCTACTATATAAATATGCCAATATTACGACCCAGATGCAAGAAGTCGCGGCGGATATACTGTTGAGGATATACTGTTGACTTCAAACTAACCTCGAACCATATTTCATTAATTTGTTACACAAATAATAACCACGAAATGAATCGACCGATTTGAATAACAGTATGAAAATCGAGCATCAATATTAACGGTCCTCGAATGATTGAGAGGTGAAATAGTTATACAATTGACCCCGAGCTATTGAATCCCCGAATATTAAGATCAGTTTTGGCAAAACTTTGAAATCGCACGCTCATTATTTTCAACAGATTTTCATCGATTGCGCTCGTATCAGCGACCAGTTAAAAATGTGACGGATATTCGTCTTTCGCGCCACCCAGTGTTACCAACGGTGATAATTACATGATGGAAATATATCTGATCATTGGGATGGCCATTCTGATATACAGCTTGGTGACGATAATCATGAGCAGCGAGTGCTGGTACAGCAAGGATCCCAGGTGCGACTGCGAGGAGTGCAGGAGCCTGTACGGCGATCCCGCGCCGCTGCCGAACGGCACCATCCCGTCCGTCTCGTCCCGCGTCGACGACGAACCGCCCAAGCCCTAGTGCGGCCCGCGAGCCTACCGACCGACCCGGTGCCAAAACGTAACCCTCGTTTGTTACTGAAATATTGACTCAACTTTGTGCCAATTCTCGCTGTATGTTGACTGTATTATATATCTTTAAATGTTTACTTCGAATGTTGTCCGAATAAGTGTTTAGTGATCGTCTGTTGATCTATGCGACACATACGATTAACGAAAGCGGACGATATCGAATATTTAGCGTTCGATTAAAACTTTGTAACCCGTCAAGACTGGCAGCGGTGAATGTTTCACTGCGCCCGAGCAGTCGGCGAGGCTTCGCGTTCACCGCGGTATTTGATGAACGACAGTGTCGAGAGTGTAAAAGTGGTGTGCGGCGTGTCGTGTGATGTGGTGTTAGCATGGTAGCATGGACCCGTTGGCTCGGCTGATGGAAGGCGCGCCCCTGCCGGGCGTGTTGGGCGCCACGCGCGACGCGAGGCCGCGCGGCGCGCTGGTGCACGCCAGCCTGGCCGCCGCGCCGCACATCGGCGACAAGAAGGGCCGCCACCTCACCGGCACCTTCTGCCTCACCGGCGACACCATGGAGGGCATCATACAGTGTCTCGTCTTCTTGAAAGCGTTCTCGGTGAGTTTCTGTTGCAAACAACGATACATGTGTAGTGTATGCGCAACCCGATCACTCACTCTCTCACTCGCTCGCCGGTCGTGACCGCATGCATACGTGTTCGGAGTTTCGTCTACACCATCATAATAGTAAAACTGTGTTTTATTCATATGAGTGAACGCTAAACATTACAACATGTACCACCCATCCTTGGTGATCATTAATTCACCTGAAACTCGTGTCCCAAACGAAGATAAGCTATGAGTGTACTTAATATAAAATTGTATTTATGTGTACCGTGTATTTATCCTACAGTAAAAGTTACATTACAATGTAAATTAATTTATTAATAAATTTGTTATGTTTCTAATCGTATCTTGATATTTCAAGTATCACCGTGTAGAAAGATAGTTTCAATTATACTGTAAAGTCTATTATCTCACAAACACAATCCAAAATTGTCCACAAGGGTTCCCTGTGTCGTTGTGAGGAAATGCCGAAAAAGATCTGCTAATAAATATTTTGCTGATACGAAATAAAATATTTTCGCTTCCGTCATCAGTCAATATAGATTTCCTTCGCCCGCGCTGATTTAATAACGATTCCATTTCGCGGAATGTTGCGAGGAAAAAATTATTTCAACGTTGCAATATTTAATAAATTTTGCGTTTAGAGGGGCGGGGTGGGGACTGCAGGAGACTACACAATCCGCTGACGATTGTATAATTTGTACGTTTGAATGTTGCGTTCCTTTCAAGCAAACTACGGGCATTGTGAGCCCTTTGCATAGGCATTACAATAGCTGCCACATTTACAATCATTGTTATGGTGTCTTAGAAAAATAGAAGACTGATTTCATGCATAAGTCCATCGGGCAACGAATAGAGGCTTGTGGTATGAAGACTGGCATGCAACACATTTTATTGACAGTTTTGACATCGGTGACCAGAGTAATCATTATTGTCGCGGTATCTCTCGGTTTTCATCCATCTCAGCTTCGATCTAATTACAATAATCAATATCCCCAATGTGATTTATAAATAATTCCTATATTAATATTCTGTGTGTTATTGTTTCGGTGTGCGTTGATCCTTATTACATAGCAATAAACGGATGTCGGAGCCGATAATGATCACCATCGGTCCCGCGACGGTTCTGAATCTAATATCTCGCCTGTCGCATCGGATTAGTGCGCGGCAGGTCGGCTACACTGACACCGCACCCGTCGCTCCACTGTCAACCACAAATACGAGTATACTCGTAATTTACAATACAGTCTGACGGAACGAGACGCACCACCAACCCCGGATCGAGACCACACAAATGCGGGCGTTAAATTTTGTTACGTTTTTGAAATTTTTAGGCATTTTTTTTATCCGTGTTAAGGAGTTATTAAAATATTGGCTTTCAATGTGTAGTCTATCATCATAATGACATAGGTATGACTGGGTACTAATGTTTCGGTGACATGCGCAGTAATTCACAGAATATATCCATTTAATGCATAAATCAATAATTTAAGATAACTGTGTTATCTACGTAACAGTCAATTATAATTAGGCCATTAAAGTGATTTGGTAATACTTATCGAAATAAACATATTTATGTTTTAAATGAAGTATGCAATGTTCTAGCCCTTTACTATATAATACGATTACTATATATACGATGGACGTATTACATTTAAAATGTGCTTACGCATTGAAGTGTTATTAATTCGTTCTAGGAACTTGAGCTTTAAGAGAGGTGATTAATTAATTTGATCTAGATCTCAACGTAATCAATCGGTAATTGGGCCAGCCTGTCGGGCGGGAGGCCCCAGTAATTTTACTTTCCGTTAGACTAATTAAATTAAATAGTTCACTCGAACCCCTAGCGGTGGGATCGAGCAAATAAACAAAACACAACTTATTTTCGTGTTGATTGCTCAATTTCATTTGCCGCCTGTATTTTGTTCCATTATGTTCTTAGTTCATTTACTTATTGCTGTTATAATAATGGTAATGAATGTCACTTTAATAATGATAAAAACATTCCGTCAACACAAATCTGACAACAAACTTATTAGTTTGTACTATGGTATTCTTTAAATTATTTTACGCCCAGAATCATCAATCATCAGAACAAACACGTCCGCTCGTCACACAACTATTTGTCCTCGACGGGAGTCTAACTTCAACCAGTGACCCAGAAGTCAGCCGGCCAGAGGTAACCAACAACATAACACGTAAATTATTCTGTAATGTACCTTAAATTAGAACATAAAGTCTATTGTGTTTTTATCTTCCGTTTTCGTTATTCGACGCTTAGCTTCTACATAAATTATTTAAGGACAATTTTGGGTGGATCTCGTAAGTACTCGTATGTACGTACCGTATCGGGAAAAACAAGGGATATTAAAAGGTCGAAGAGACATTCAAGTGTGCTGAGAGCTCTCGACGGAAAGAGCGTAAAACCGCTGCGGGGCCGGTGCGCCCTAACGACGGTAATCGAGTTAACCCTTCCCGAGCCCTTCGCGCCTGGCACTGATGCTGTGCGACCTTCCCAACCGCTGGCCTCCCCTGGACATTGGAACTATGTTTTTATCTCACTGTTAACAAAATTGTTCTGAAGTCTTTATAAAGGTAGACAATTTCATTATACAGAATCTGCTGCGTCTGTCTTCGATTTTTTTCTAGACGAACACTGCGTAGGTTTCAGCAATTTTTTCTGTTAAAAATATGTTTTAATTGCAGTAATAGTTACACTAGAACAAAGCTAATAAGAAATTTTTGGAATTTGCTTGATATTTCGTTGATTTTCTTTATGTTTTAAAGCTGTATTTTACAAGAGGAAAACTTAAACGTCTCATTTAGCCCTCTCGTGGAGGGTAATGACGTCGAGGGATAAACCTCCGGCGACGTTTTATGGCTCACCTCGGAATGCCTCACAAGCGGCGTCGAGTGAATAATTGCAAATTTAAATCCGTTTCGGAATGCACTAAATCTCGTACACTGTTTCCGGATTTAGTGTTATAAAAATTTATAGATTTTATAAATTGTTCTTTCTTAATTGTTATGGCAGATTCTAATTTTCTACCTTGATTATAATAATATTCTTTCTCATTAAATGTGTTTTATGTGGGATGGAATGAAGATTTTCTTTCTTTATGGATTTAAAAAGTTAAAATTTTTCGTACAAAAACAAAACACGGTCCGATTCGGTAGCGGATTGAGCCGTTAGCGACATTCTCAGCTTGCGTCGGAACGTCTCGGGGTCTCGCGGCGGTGTCGAGTGAATAATTGCGAATTGAAATCCCCATCGAAGTGCGGCCGGCCTCCGTCACACCGTTCACTCGCCGAGACGAAGGTGACGGTGACGTGCTTACAATCGTTCAATGACTGAAGAATGCGTGAGCCGTGAAGCGTTAGTGTTTTCAAACTATGGTAAGAGGTTAAGAACGCTCAGTGAATTTGATTATGGAAAAGGAATATTTTTATTGGCATGTTTTTACCGGCGTGTGTTTATGACATCAGGAACGAATGTAGAAGAAGCACGAAGTAGGGTCTGTCACGATACTGATATTTGGTACTAGATGCTCTCTGCCCACGTCTCTGAAGTGAATACCTGCCTACTGTGAAAACGACTCAAATTTAGTCGCAGCACTAATCGCTTTGAGCACATTGTGCCGGTTTTCGGGACGTATTTTTATTTTTCCAAATGAACGGACGCCGACACCTAAATATTTCAGTGCTTTCAGCTTTTCAACACTCGTCTTGTGCATATTTAAAATTCAACACGTCTCCACTTACTCTCATATTTTGTGTTTCAACATATATTCATGTTCAACATATGTTGTGTTGTGTTTTTGTGGGTAGTTTACACTTTACTCGGGTCGGATGATGGCTGCGGGTGATCTCCTGCGATATATTCTTCAACATGCGTATTTTGAAACTATCTTTATTGTAATTCATATTCTTATATTTTTATTCTGAAGCGTATCAGTTCGTTAAATATACATTCTTTACCTGTACCTTCATTTGGGAGATACTATACTAGAGCAGGGGAGTTAGCCTAAAATGTGTCCATCGAAAAAAAAAAAGAGAAAGCAAATGAGGCTACTTAACTGTCTCTCTTGTTTGCTCTGATTAGACAAAGATAAGTATAGGTCTCTCGTCTTCCCTCTCTTGTTATCTGTTGGACACTCGCACTCACAGGCTTGCCTATGGCTCCCCTGCTCTATGTATAACAACTCCACGGCCAGAACCGCGTCCAGGACACATTCATTATTGTCCGTTCCCGCTTATACACGTACCTCTACTTTTCTCGTAGTGTAAAATGAATGGTACGAGATTCTATTCCGTTCATTCCCATAGAGTTCATAGTAATGTGGAATTTATGCTGTACCTTAATTTTGTTTAATTGAATGTATTATGCACAACATTGTAATAGCAACGTGATCTCCAGTGTGACGCCGGCTTGTTGTGCTAGTGGTGGTTGATGACGCCGATTGCTAAGCTGAACATTGTGGGTTCGATGTAACTAACAGTGTCTGGTCTCTGTCCGTGTACCATATCGACTGTCTGTTTACGAAAGTACCTATGTACTTCTTAATTCTGTATAGATTCGGATCAGATGTTTCAGGCTTGTCAGAGCATTGTGAAGAATGTCTACACGCTGTTAGTTCTGCGGAGCGCAGCTTAACTTTTATAAAGCGTTCGTAATTTCCAGCTTTGCATATTTTAGAGAACAATGCACGGCGTCGGCGGCGCGGGGGG
>DWGJ01004804.1:0-11153 GCA_018246895.1 Aspitha aspitha aspitha
CGCGTGCCCACACGCCAATATATTTTTAACATACATCAATTGGTAATACGCTTGTGTGGAACGTAACTAGTGGATTTCAAAAGCGTTGCAGTTACAAAATGTGCTGTGCTGTGAAACCTATTGATATTGTGACTGCTTTTTGAGCAACGATCAATCAGCCATAACGATTTCATTGGAAAAAATTGTTATCCTTTGATTTGAATGGATATTATAAGACAATTTTTCACTTGATTCATGCGGACAATATTATTAATTATTCTGTTAATAAACCATGTAAAACAATTAAATCAGATTAAAACTTTGCTATTCATTCTAAAATAGAAATAAGTATGTATTCGAGTATTCAGTTAAACACGTTTATCGAAGTTTTATCGAAGAACATTGGAAATACGTTTGATTTACGTTTTGAAATATTTAAGATGGAAAAAATGTATTCTTCTATTGGTAAACATATGCCAAAAAAAGATATTTGCGAAATAGCTTGGAAATTGCGAAAAATGCATCGCGTAACCAAGTGTATTTGCCTAAAAATTTCGCCGTCTCCGTGACGCGCTTAGAACAAAGTTACCCCATAACTTATAACCATGATACCGGTAGTAAATACCTGACCAATATTAATAGGCTCATCGTTAACAAAAATCGTTTGAATAAGATGTTTTGAACGGCACGACTAGTGTAATGTGAAATTGATGCCGTATTATTATTTACCGTCCGAGCTATTATCTACGTGCTTCATACGTTTGTGAAGTCATCTGTTTTAAAAGTCATATTACGCGTCTACTTCCATTATTATGCAGTACTACAAAAACGGCATACGTTTCAAAACAAAACGGGGCAATCTTCAAACGTGCATTATTATGCTGCAAATATATAATGTGTTGTCGATTCACATTTCTGTCTTACGAAATAAAATAAATGTAATGTGAAAAAGGTAGGGTCTATGCGTGTAAATAACCATTCTACATGGGTTATAAATAGTTTTTAAATGTTATTTTCGATGCGAACATCGGAGTTGCACTAAATGTATTGAGTGGCTGCACGAGTGGTTTTTAAGTATATAAACCTTAGATTCCTGAGATTTATATATTGGTGTAGATATAATCATAAATGAACATCTTTTCATATATTCCCAAATCCCGAATATACAAAAAATATATCTGTGATACAGTCCTAATACGCAAAATTTCTTTTTTTTGCTTAGTTCCTGTTTCATTGTGAATTAGATTCTTTTGAATCGATTGTTTCTCGTCGATTCTTTTGACGTAATGTCCACTTAGCTATTCGATACGCGCAAACTTTGATACCATAAATGCATGCACTTCCGCTAGCTTACCTGCACTAAAAAGGTCAACAACAAATTGAACTTAAGTTTTAATGAATTGTTATTTGAGGACTCCGAAATGTCTTATGTGCTAATACAAATTGAATATACCGAAATGTTATTCCAAAGAACCAGTTTAACCAACCATAAGTTATTAATTTAATGTAGACACTAAATAATCGTTTTACAAACGTCAACATTTAATTATTTTATTTCGCGATATTTAGCAAATACAGTAACCAAAAGCAATAGAGAAAGCATATTTGAAGGGCAACGGCCCGCTTTGATTAAGAGGTTATACTTTTTTCGGATTACAAAAATTGAAAGCAGTGCGGAAGTGCTCTTTCCATGGATTCCGAGAGAAGGATCGCGTGCGCTGGCGGCCGGAGGCGATCCTCCTGAGCGCCTTCTTGGAATTCATGTCATACGCACCGGCGTGAGTGCGGTTATGTGCGATGTTATTGCAACATTGTTCTTGTGACCAGATGAAATTTCGATTACTTCTCTTTCCGCAGCCGAGTTACGATTACGCTGTTTGATTATAATTTAATATAAACCGTTAATTCTTGTAATTGCCCTCTTGTTATAAATAGGTATTTATTTATTATGATTTGCTGTCGACTTCCGATCGAGTTCCGCTTTAAGGTTTGCTCTATTTAACTGTAACCATAAGTTGAATCACTGATTCGTTTATGGGATGTGGCATCTGGTGCACGGCGATGATGCCGTGTTTGGTCAGTGGTGCGCGAAGGTCAAGGCTCCGTCCGCGCCACTGACCTGGTACAACTGACCCAATACTTTGGCTGCAATCTGTTTCGAATTAACGCTACAATAAGTTCGCGATCATAATATGTCAGCTAATATTTTTGTCTAATAAACAGTCTGATTATTGCATTACCATCTGTTGCAAACGATCATTGCAAACGAAATGTTACCGATAACATTAGCATTATATAACACGTTTCATGACTTTGTCGACCAAAGTTAGTGAAATCGAACTTGCAAATTGAACTCACAAGTGAGTGCGATAAGTGCGTGATAATGTGAATTTTGAAGTGACGTTGGTGAATGGCTCACAAATGGAGGAACCGGAAGAAAAGCCAGTGCCACCGCCGAGATTGAAGAAATTAGCAAAGTTGGCAGCTAATAAAGACCAAAGGAGATCTGTCACTTGGGTACTTATAATAATCCTCTGCATATTTTGTAAATTAACAAATTTGAACCAAACCAAACTGAACATTAATTTACTAGAGAATTTAGTTTTAAAAATCGGTGCTTGGAATTATTTAAACTGAATATTCCAAGAATGCGGTTCACTATCTGCAAAGATTCTATAAAAAAACGTGATCCTGAAAATAAAATGGCGGACATTGTTCAATTTGAATATATTGTGTGGATGGTGATAAATAATCGGCAAGCCCTCTTTTGACATCACTGAAGGGTATTGAGCCCATCGAGAGCGCGCGGTGTGCTGACAGCTACACAAAGGCGCATAGGGACAGGCAACACAGACTGATGAACAAACAAAACACTACTATACACATTTACAGCTAAACTATAGCTACTTACAGCCTACAGTTCATTACATTGAATACGTTGAATGGCACAAATACCGCGTGGGAACATTTTCACGTATCTTAGATAAAATACTCCATTTATGGCACAAGAAAAACGCGCGAAATCGCTATACCAACATCAGAGCAACTATGTATATTATCTGTTACACTTCTAATGACCAAGTACTTCTAAATTGCCTGTATAATTGAAGTTTATAACGAAAGAATACGTCTTTTACTACTTTATAATTGGAAACTGGTATAATATTGAAATTTTAATTTGTGTTGCTAATTAAGCGATACTAGACTGATAATAGCATAATTCTCATCTCAAACAAAGCCAACTTAAATCCAGGTACCTACTTATTTTTGGAAATTATAGTAAAAAAAAATCTTCAATTATTAGATATATAAATATTTTACCTATTATAAAAGTTGATAAGTTCAAATGTGTTTATAAATGTTTTGTATGAGTAGTACATCAGTAGGTTCCCGAGTTATTGCATAATACGACATGTTGCTATAAAATAAGTTTGAAGACGCAAATATTGGGTCATTCTTAATTGTGATGATGGCTATACGTATTGATAATGATATTACATGTCATGTATATTTGCATTTGCCTAGTTTTTTAAATTTTAAGATAATTTTTGTTTTCATGCAGTTTTGTTTCTTAATGGTCAATATTTATTTGAAATTCTTGTTTGTTTATAATTTCAGCATCCTATGAATTTTTTAAAGACACAATGTTAACTTTTCTAACCTCCTGTTTTCAGGGCCCAGAAACATGGGTGGGCGTACGAGCTCTCCGCGCCAGTTCTGGTGGTATCTTGGACCCAGACGATCGAGTGCGCGACGTCGCCGACGACCGGGAAACTCTCACAGCGGAATGTTCTAACCAAACACCGCAGCCGAGGGCAGCACAAGCAGATGGCGCCAGTGGTTCCTCCGCGGGCACCGCCTCCCCCGATATGTTTCGAGTAAGTACCTAAACCAGTTTATTCTAAACAAGTTTACGGAAAACATGTTGAGGAATTCTAAATATAAACTTATCTTATCTGATAACGTTTATTTTTATCTGGGAATTTTCTTTCAGTGTCTGATAATTCTAAATTTAAATTAAGTCCTAGAAAACAAAAAATAAAACATAAACAATGTGCATTTTTTTCTACCCAAAATAATAAAGAAAAAAAAAATAATGCCATATATTTTTTCTGAATATAATAATATAAAATAAGCTACAGGCCTGTCACATTTCTCACTTTTCATATCAAAATAGATTTAAAGCGAATGAAAAGCCTTTTTGTCTTTGTCAAACAAAATCATAATGGTAGGAAAAAAATATTGTATTAATTTATATGTGGCTGAATGGTAAATAAGACCTTTGTCATGCATATTTTTAAAAAGTTGATATATTAATCCGCGGTAATTTTGTTAGTGGACTTGTTATAACATGTTTATTTTACTTGATTATTTGCTAATGTACTTATATTGTTCAATACGAACTGTTTACAATATACATATGTCGTATAATAAACATATTACACGTAAAACTAATTCGGTTTGTTGTGAATTAACAATGGGTCAGTGTTTTTCGAGTTGTTTTTGTTACAATGTACAGGAAAAATGTAAAGAGGTAAGTTTAGCTCGCTCTCTAATAGAAATAATAATATAAGAAAAATTACATAAATAGTAGTGTGATCACTCAAGGATTTAAAAAGGTTTCTAACCACTAACTTAAATAATTAGCTTAATTATTAAATGAAAAGAAGTGATAATACCTATAAAATGTTTAAGTATTTGGAATGCATAAATTATTCGCTTATTTCGTTTGTTTTGTGTGTATCATGTTTTAGTTTATTTTAAATAATGTACCTACTTATTAGTATTTCAAATTATTCCAAACACTATTCCCCTAATTTTTAGAACAATAAACATAACTGGAATTAAAGTGGTCACATCTTTTCAGTTGTGATAATGGCGAGAAAATATTATTTTGTTTATTTGTTATCCTTGCCCTGCAATATTTTACTATAACTTTATAAGAGTATGATTAATATGTGATTGATTGGTCGTGCATATTATGAGTCATATTTACCACATGGCGGGTGATGTGTAGTGCTCAGTACACCAGCCCTAGGCGGTTGTCTACTCATATTTATATACCTACCTGTATTGACGAACAAAACTCTTATTGTTAGTGAATCAGCAAACCGATAATTCCAACTGATTAATTTTGGACATAATATTCTGTTTTTCAATGTCTTCGGAGCTTCGCATAATAAATTCACTGTAGAGACAACGGTTTTATATCGCAAGCGGCTAGATCGCGCGGATCACAAATAAATGTGTATGTCATAGATAAGTGGTAATATGTTGTGACCCAAACACGCGTTGTCGTAGCAACTTGCAAATAGATCAACCGCCCTGATAGTCACAGTGCAAACGTGTCGATGTAACAAAAGCACAGATACAGAATAGAATGTCGATGGTTTACAGATAACGAGCTAAAAGTAGGCTAACAGGATTACAGCTCGCGTACGCACGCACTCCGCCATTCAACACGAGTAAAGTCGTTACGTTTTTTATATCGAAATATATTTAATAATCGCTTTAAAAGCTTATTTCCTACACCAGGGACTATGATAGTTATGTAAATAGATATGGTACATAAACGTATCTTAAAATGTTACATGGAGTACGAGACAGATAATGTAGGTACTCGTATATTAGTACATGTTTTTTCGTTAATGTTGCTTCTCGGTTGAAGACTTCCTATTTCTGGTCATAATTGTTATAGTACAGATTAATAAAACTTTATAATCATTTAAAATTAAAGACCCAATGTTAAAATAGGAGGAAGGATGTAAGGTGAATAAATAATGCACATGTTATTGTAGGCCGCAGGTCATTCCTTGTGGGTTTGATTCCCAAACACAACAAATATCTGAGTTACGTTATGAGCATGAATATCTGTTAGGTGCGCGGGTGGAAAATTATAATTATCAATATAATTATGTATTTAGAAATTTATGTTTGTTGTTTATCATTTATCTGGTAAATCTGGTTGCCATAACAGCGGCTCTGTTTAATTAGAGTACAGAAGGCCGCGTGTTTAATTGTTCGAAAATTTAATTGTTAATATTGGGATCAGTGATAGGTGCCTTATTAAGTGTCAAGTGCTAAGATGTTATAATAAAAATGTAAAAAATTGATATGCGAAAAAAATGGCATTCACCTAATATTTAAAGTTACACATTTGAAGGCTGGATTTATATTTATAGTGGTTTTTGCAGCAGTTGCTTATATGCGTAAACACTTTTATAAAAACGCAACCGTAATGTTGACGCTTAGACCATTATGCGGTTTCATGTGTTATATTAGGTTAACGGTATACCATAAGTGCTATAAACCATTCTTACCACTGAAGTACATGCAAATTTATTGCGAAACCACCAATCATTTTCAAAATTAGAGCACTGTTAAAACACGTAAAGTAAAGAATCTTGTTCAATTTATTTTTATTAAAGGTATAGGTAGGTACTCCGAATCCATCACTGTCTCAATACTTCAATCTGTATTCATGCTCAATATTGTAAAAGGACAGACAGGTATCTAGTACCGGTCTTCACATGTTATAACTATCCCGCATCTGACGTTCATAGATTAAGAATGGGGTAAACGCGAGATGATTTAATTCTTTACAAAACAACATAAATTGAACGATCCTCATGCTTATATTTTTCTGTTATATTTGTGTTGTACAAGTTGTTTCGGAAAGAGATCGTATTGTAATTTGATTTGCAGGGTGGCGGCGGTGTGGGCGGCAGCATGCGGGTTCCAAACACAGATTCGTGCGTGGAGGTCGGCGCCGCGGACCTCGAGGACGGCGCCAGCGGGCTGCAGGTGCGGCGCGGCAGCGAGCCCACGCTGCACCAGGACACGCTGCCTCCGCAACGACAGGTGTGTGACCGCATCCGATACATTTTTTTTGTGGCTGCTGCCGCCCATGGACATCTGTAACCGACTCGTAACAGGGCGCTGTAGGGAATGTTAGTGTGAATTCAGTTAGTACAAGGTGTTAATAAGAATTAGTTGATGAGTATTCTTTAGTAACAGGACTGCAGGAAAGGTGACTGTTAGTGATATTAGCCCAGTTAGTATTTGTATTTATTGTAAGCTTTTATTAATGCGCTTCGCTGTTCTTCTCGCTACCGAGTGGCCTCGTCGTCGAGTGGTTAGAGCCCGGCACTGCAAAACCGAAGGTCGTGGGTTCGATTCCCAATAGAAATAAATATTTGATTGATGGGCACATTTGTTTGTTTTGTGTCTGGGTGTAATAAAAATATCTGTATCAGTATTTTTATTTAATTACCGAATTTGGAATCGAATAGCCGCGTGTGGAAATGTCCCAGTTATTTTTATTTTATGGCACGGTTACCTACATATGTTAAGATTTAGGCTTCAAAATTAAGATTAAAAAGGTCGTCAGAAATATTTATAATGATTATAATTAATTTAATCATAATTGTAGATGAACCTCAATGTTTTGCTTGCAATCATAAGAAAGCGTTTCAGACCAAACTTGGACACAAGTGTAGTTATCCGAGATCACTAAAAAGGATATGATCACGGTTCGCAATCCTTGAAAACAGTAGAAACATAGTTACTGTAAAGACTGGTTTGTAACTGGGCCTTTCTAATTGCTTCAATATCCTCAATAGTGAATTGAAAGGATAACTGCTTAGTTCTTGCGTGTGGTCCAACGTTTGTTTCGAGAACACGGCCCAGTGAACCGCGCGTGGAAAGAAACACTGAAAAAGGGCAACTGCCTAACTCATAAGAGGCGGCATATCGACGCAATCTACTTATTTATTTATTTATTGACTCAAGAACAAAATTACATGTAATGCAGACTAATTATTCTCAGCCCCAAAACATTACGTAACAGTTAGTAAATCATGAAAAACTCTAGTGATATTAAATATCAATTAAGACGCCTAACATATTTATAAGTTTCATATCACTTTTACCTAACATACATTTGCACATGTTCAACAAGTATTGTACATACACATATAATTTAAATAACGCTTTTGAGCAATTTTATACATTGCCAAAATTCTCAGATTCGTTTGTTTACCAATAATACTTATATGGAATGCTGCATGATCAGATATTCGTAAGATCTAACACTTGAGAATAAAATTATATCACTTTACATACACGGAGTAATAATTTGAACCTAAAAATTTATCGCCCGTTGCTTAAACTGGGTGAAATATCTGTAATACAGGCAAATAAATTCTCTCTGATGGGGAGAATGTTTGAATGTTGAATGAACGTGTAGTGTTTGTATCTATTAAATAGATATATACATTGTCTCATATACACTAGTACAGGGGGCGCACTCCGTCTTGCGACGAACACGCTACGGGTAGGACGTGCGCCTGCGCGTGTGCTAGGTGTAGTAGTGAGCCAGTGACGTATAGTGCAAGTGCCTGTAGGACATCACTAATAGTGACAAGGATAAGAGGTCACTACAGAACGTTTGGGCGCAGGTTTCGGAACAAACGAAGCGGTGGTCGGCGGCGGTGGTGTGCCGCGAGGAGGGCCGCGGCGCGCACAAGGCGCCGCCTCCCGACGCCGCTCCGGAGAAACACGCCGGACACTTCCAGCGGCAATCCAACCGGCTGTCCATGCAATTTTCTGGACCAGGGTGAGTTCACTTGTCAAAATTTCCTTCCTAATAGCAATTGTCTAATGCAATCTAGTCGACTGGTCTCTTAGCCTAGTGGTTAGAGACCTTGACTGCTGAACCACAGAACGTGACTTCGATTCTTACCAAACACGTGTAAGGTGAGTAGCGTTGTTTAGTCTGTGTATAGGTGGAATAAAAATATTATACCTACATAGATTTTATTCATATGGCATGGTGCTAATTACTGTAATTGAATATGAAATAACATTAACATGTTTAATACATACACGACACATTCAGGCGATTTAAGAATTTCCAATCGGACGCGAACTGTTTCCGGTAAATTCAATTTAACATTCAGTCACAGTTGAGTCATTCACCAAATGTAATTAACGTACGTAATCTGTTCTTCAACAATATTTAATTATCATATAATTTATGTAACCACTGTAATTAGCGTGGAAGGTTGTTTTATTAAATCACCAATTAAACCTTGACTACATTGCATTTCTATTACTACCGTTACATAATGCATAAACATATCTATCGAAAACAGTATATTATGCTTTCATAAATAAATTAACTTGAATTTCAAAAATTTCAAACCAACCGATCAATGTCAACCGGTTTGGAAAAGGACATTTTCATATGCAAATGACATGTACATCTATACTTATTAATATGTATTATGTATAAAGCTGAAGAGTTTGAATTGTTGAATGCGTTAATCTCAGGAAGTACCGGTTCGAATTGAAAAAATATTTTTGTGTTGAATAGTCCATTTAACGAGGAAGATTACAGGCTATATAACATCACGCTATGACTAATTGGAGTGGAGCAGCAACGACAAATGTTGCAGAAACGGGAAAATATTGATTTCCACGCGGGCGCAGCTGGTTTAATATATGGCGTGTATTTTCAGGAGCGGCGTGTGGCTGGACGCGGCCGACCGCGTACAGGTATACGGCAGCAAGAGTCTACCGCGAGACGGCCGGCGGGAGCCGCTCGGGCAGGACACGCCGCCCGACGACCAGCACCACAGGTAGGGGATATGGTCAGGGCCGGATTTGAGGGAGGGCAATCGGGGCGGCAGCCCCGGGCCCTCCACAAAAGAGGGGCCCCCACAATAGAGACGTCGGAATTTTGTTTTAAATTCCGACTAGTAAACACTAGTAAAAAAAAAATTTCTTTTCCTTTGATATTTTTTTTCGCTGTTTTACCTTTATCTACAGTACTTTGTACAAACATTAAAAAATTGTTCATTTTATTCGGAAAATAATTTTGGGCCAGGGGCCTCCACTCCTTTGTTGCCCCAAAGCCTCTAGACCTCTAAATCCGGCCCTGAATTTGGGCAATCGAGTGATCTGGAAAGGGAAGGGGACATATGACACAAAGTATATTTAAAGTAAAGTAACTTTGAGAGCAGAAAACGAAAATCTTCACAACCTGTATCTTATATTATTAAAGGAGAATTGTTTTGCAAATAAAGTATTTAGTATTTCGTATGAGCCTTTTTCCTATGTAAAACCTTACTGCGGAAAAATAAAGCGAATAAGAAACAGCGCCATCTTTGGAGACGCAAGCTTATTTCTACACAGGAAGTTAGTACTGAAGCAGGCAATAGATGGCGAGGTTTGTTCTGTTTTTTGGGTCATGGACCATGAAAGAGATATTTATACAAAAAAAGTCTAATTGTTTCCACGAGAGCGGCTTTAACGATTTCAATGAAATTCTGCAGAACCGTAGTTTTCATTGTGGATAGAAATTTTTGGAATTCTTAACGTTATAAAACTTCATTTCTAATTTCGTGTTATTACAACAAAAGCATTCAGAATTATTTTATTGCGTAAAAGCAACATCAATTACTCTAAAAAGTGTAAAGTATTCACAAATTGTGCCTAAACAATTTGAATATCAAGGTGAACGAATGTCACAGCGGTAACATCGCCCGCAATGTTCCGACACGTTCATTAACATCACCATTCATATTATAATTTAACAGATAACTCACAATAAGCGCAAGGAATTTGCATAATAACTGTATTACAATTTACTTGTACGACAGTTTTATGTTTCCGTGTCAACGACCCGGCTTGTTCAGTCGCCATTAGGGCACGCAGCCGATACGCAGTTCTATTCCCCGCTGAATACACAGCGCATTATGCACGAATTACAAAACAATTGGAAAAAAAATCATACCTTATTCGACTCAATGGAATATGAATTGTCTCAATTATTATATTATTACTACCTCCTCAAATCCTATGTCGAATTTATATGAATCATAAAATGATTGAATTCCCAGATTATACAACAAGTAGACCAAACTGAGTTAAACAATCCCTACTAATATTATAAATGCGATTGTAACTCTGTCTGTCTGTCTGTCTGCCTGTCTGGTCGACTTTCACACCTAAACCGCTGAACCGATTTTAATGAAATTTGGTACAGCTATAGACTGTACCTTGAGAAAGGACATAGGCTACTTTTTATCGTGCAAAAAGGGGTTGAAAGGGCTGAAATAGGGGATGAAAGTGGAAATTCGTCATTATCGAAGATAAAACTATGAAACTTT
>DWGJ01004805.1:0-11153 GCA_018246895.1 Aspitha aspitha aspitha
TGTAGCGCACTAACCTAATGTTAAGACCTGTATCACCTACATTCACAAATAAAAAATTTGAATTTGAATTTGAATTTTTATAAGTTTGCTTCTAGTTAAATAATCTACTAATGGCTACTGCGTTTGTTGGAATTCGGCAGTTGCGCAGCACTAAGATCGGACTGTTCAGTTGCAACTTTGTTTATCACTTATGAATATTTTTACTGCTCTTTATTTTTCTGCAGTGGCGCAACTTGTTGGGGCATGCGCTAGGCCTTCCGTAATTGACAACTGGCTCAAACATTATTGTAGGTATCTACCCCAAAACGACCTGTCAATTATATTTACATTTAAGTAAGCCTATAAAATCAAAACAGTTTATTTCATCTCATGTGATGTTACGTAATGATAAGTAATGTCTTAATTGCTAACAACTATGCATTGTGCACATGAGGAATACGTATGTACATATTTATATACACATAAGTGTTGAGTTACAATACACAGAGTTGTTAATAATTCATACAGTGTTTACATTGTAATGTTCGTATCGCGGGTGACAGGAATGGCTTGTGATGTTTAATTAGTTGCATGATAAAGCCCGTATGAGCAACGACCTGGGTGCGATAAACTGGGTGGTATAAAGTTACCAGAATTAAAAGTTATCACAAATAAAAGGCCTCCTCAGTGGGCAGTGCAGCGGCAGCGGTGCAGGCGGTGTCAATAATTGCACTGTAACTGGGTCATTGACAGCGTTACAGTTGAGGCCGGCTTGCAGCAGACCTCTCGCGGCACTGGCGGCAGCCTGCGCGGCCAGCTGTCACATTCGATCAACATTTCTCGTTAAAGTAGTTTCTGCAGCTTCTATCTCCCGTAATATTTTGCTACGTCCATACTTATATGATATTTGGTAATGTTTGAATTGGAATTCATACTAAATTGCTTTTTATTCCAAAATCAGATGTGGATTTTTCATGGTTTTAAACGAAATTCAAACGATTGCTATCGGATGGAGTACAGTATTTCATCTCTATTTAAACCTCCGCCAGTATAATTCTTGAACGTCATCTATGTATGACTTTAAGACATGACGGCTTCCAGGTGCAGGCGAGCGGTTAGGACAGTAATTTTCCTGTGATAAGTTAGATACCTTACATAGTTCTCATATTTACAAATGCCTCAAATATGCGTCTGCGCATTTACATAACACGATCGATCCTGCGGAACGGAAATAGACAATAAAACGGGAAATTTAACAACACATCACGCGTGTGAGAGTTATGAGCATTGGTTTGGTTGCACAATCGGCGCGTGGATGCCGATATAATATTATCGGAATAATATAATATTATCGGTGAGCCTTCATGAAGTGACACTCGAGTGGTGTTTGATTGACGTCCGTTAGGCGATCCAAGTTAAGTTGCACTGCTGAGTAAGTTATTTTTATCGACTGTAAACGGTGCGGTCCGGACTCCCACACTGACAGTGATCCAGTACGGGATATGTGACAGCGGCCGGCCCCAGTCAGAAGGTCGCGTCATCAAGAAACCCGTCGCAGCCGTTCATGCAGCTCGTACCCCATGAGAAAACATTCATATATGTACCTGTGCCCGCAGTCTCACCCGCGTGGAATACAATATTTTCCCGTTTTTGCAACATTTGTCATTTCTGCTCCGCTCCTATTAGTCATATCGTGATGTTACATAGCCTATAGCCTTCCTCAATAAATGGACTAGTCAACACAAAAATAACTTTTCAATTGGAACCAGTGGTTTCTGAGATTAGCGCGTTCAACCAAACAAACCATTCAGAAGCTTTATAATATAAAATGCCTGGTCAAGTAGTCTGTTCGTTATCACTGCTCCAAGTAGTGTATATGTACGAGAGTGACGCGGCCCGTGTCGCTAAACATTTTCGTACGCAGTATAAAGCCGACCGATTCACATACGAACGGAACGAAACCGAATGTCAAACAAACCGTTAACAAAAAGAACAATCCTCATTGTTTTTGCCCGAACAATATTCAACATTGTAGCGGCTCGTGTCTCATAAACGTTGGAAGCCTTAACAATATATTTTAATAGTATTTGCCATGGTTATTGTTTATTCAGGTGTACTTTAGCGGAAATCTGTCTTCGGACTCCGTACACTCGAGTGAGTCGAGTGGAAGCGCAAAGACGATTCGATCGTGCCTTTTGTTTGATTCCTGTCTCGTAGTGAGTGCAAGTGAAGTGACCGGAAATGTACTGACGTTTTTTTGCACGAGCGTTTCTACCTACGCGTGTATAAGATCTGAGAGGTGAGGATGACGATATGTGTACCGCTAGTACTCGCTGTAGGTAATTTGTGTAAAATTTGCAACATTACACAAGTACTCGTGTGCTTCTTTACATATATTTAATTTACAATAGTGGTACTTGCTACTTTTTTATACGTACGTACATATGTGGTATCAGCACGATGACGACTGGCCTCTCGGTCCACTGATTAGAGAACGTGACTGCTACACCGGAGAATCGTGGGTTCGATTCCCACCCACGACTAATATTTGTGTGACGAGCACATAGTTTTCTACTTACAAAATGTTTATGTATTATGTGCATCAGCGATTCGGTTACAATAACACCGGCTACAATTGCCTAGTTAACAATCAGATCCTGTGTGGAACTGTTTTAATTATTATTATAATGTTGGCGAACGAGCTTATAATTACACATCGACAACATCCGAGTGCTACGCGCGGTTTAGGGCGAGGCTGCGCCGCGCGCCGCCGAGTGCGGGAAAATAGCACAGTTTATCGAACCAAATAAAAACTCGATGTTCGGACACAGGAATGCCATTAGGCCACAATCGCACTATTGCGCCAAGGATTACGCGAACTGCAACCAGTTTGACTTGTATCGGGAGAATAAGATGGCGTCGGGATGAGTCAATCGGGTTCCGCTCGTGGGCCAGGGAGCTCTGTAGGTCCTCATGGACTTTAATTGGAACAGTTTTCGCGTTTTATAAGACTGATATCTATTTTATCGAAAACTTTTATAATATTATATACCTAAATACGATATTTATTTGTCAAAGAACAGGTGTGATGATGAATTTTGAGATATCCTATGAAATCTTTTATCCAGTCATTGTTTGCCTGTCAAACTTAAATAAGCCACTTTTCCAAAATCTTACCTTTGTTTATGAGTAGGTACCTACTTAAAATTATTATCATTGTGCTATATGTGATGTAGATGTGCACGGCTACGGGTTTGACTAGTGCGTTACCAGCAGTTCGCGACCTTGGCTACCCAGTGCAGAGCGCGGGCTTTGGGTTCGAATCTCAGTCAAGACACATATTTGTGCGATGAGAATGAACATTTGCTTTGTGTTTGCTCACACTGTTATATTTAGGTAGAAAATCTGTTAAGCAATTTTTATAATATGTAGTTATAGATTATATCTTACTAAAAAACAGGCTGTACCTACCTGCTTTAGGATGAGATGGCTGTGTGTGCGTTGTTCTAAGATGTATTATTGTTTAATGTGTGCTCTGCAGGTTGAGAAGCGCTGGTGTAGACAGGTAATGAGGCTGGCCGCATGTCGGCATAACTGGGTATGATGGTGTGGCATCTCGTCTGTTTATTTTTAACCCGCGCGCGACGTAACCTTGTCTATAAGCAACTCTCAAGTCTGTTTACATCGCCAGGCGGGCGGCGGGGGTCGTATGCGCGGAAACTTTTTCATTTAAAACCGTAGGCGCCGACAGCAATGCTCTAGGGGATGAACTTGCACCCTCCTATCGAACAATTTCTTTAAAAATACCAAATGCAACTACTAATAGTTGATAAAAAGTAGATCTTAACTAAATAAGACCTACTTTTTATTACAAGATTTTTATTAACTTGGTATGTACATATATGTACATAATATTTGTCCGGGCGGGAAGCTTGCGACTGAATTTTAATCGATTATCTTAATCTTTAATCGATTTCGATCGATCGACAGTTATCTTTAATCGATTCATCTGAAATTTGGTATACACGCATATTCTGGATGACAATGGATGCTTATCTATGTGACGTCTTTTAATTTCAATATGGCGGATCATGCAAGATGGCGAACTAACGAAGAATTTTTTGACATTCCACTTAAATAGCAGATAGATTGAGAAGTTGCGCATTTTATGGCAAGCTGTATAAGTAATGATATAATATGTAAATGACGAGTACCTACAAAAGGCACATATTTGTGTGGGCACGTCAGTCGTTTTAATAGATGTTCCTTTGGTATTGCAAGTATTTGTTAGTTCAAATTAAATGTCGCGTCTCAAGTTGACGAGCAGGCTGATGCAACCGCGCAGAAGCAGCGCGTCGACCCGCGCGGGCGGCCGGCGGCCCACGGACGAGGCAACCGTTACGAGGACGAGGCACAGGCCGAACCCGAGCCCTCGCTCACATGATGCCTCGTGAACGTGGAACCTCCAATATTTTGGCTGTTTAAAATACATCGACTTTTCTTATACCAAGATAGTGACGACCTGACGAGCAGTCGCACGCACTCTGCCGTCCATAATGTCACTGGAGCGTACCGTATAAAGATCCCGGATGGTCCCAATCCAGGGAAAGGCCAGCGAGGTTTTAATAGATAAAATTCCCACATACCCCGGTGGCTCCCCGAGGTACCTTACGAAGGTTCCCCGGTACCCTCCTTTAATCGTTAGTACGACGATTAGTAATAATTGTCGATAAGACACAGTTAGTAAGTTTACAATTAGCAACAAGACTGCAAATACAGATGAGTAACACTATTTCGGTATAGTAACATTGTTATGCATGCGTGCACATTTTTTATGCATGTGTGATTGATGAAGACAATCACAACTGCTGTAACTGAAGGTCATTGTGTTCAATTTGATCGAATCTTCAGTTGACTTTATACTTAACATTCCAACGACATATTGCTTGAAGCTCTAATCGCACTGCCCCTCCTATTGGTATATCTCTTTGACTTTCCGTCATTGTTTGAAATACCTTCGCACAGGAAAATGAGAAAAATTCATGTTCTATTTAAGAATGTGATGAAATCATAATGACACAACGATTGTGTATGCTTCGAAATGTTTCCAAGTGAGTGCTATCAAACTTCATACGGTTAAATCTTCTTAATCGTAATTACGGAAATATCTATAATATTCAAATAGCACTAATTAATAATTATCATCTCGTTATACGCAGTTTCAGTTCTTTATTTTCATATGCTCGCAAGTCGCGCACAATGGATGAGGTAATGCAGTAGTAACTCAAACAGGAAGAATACGTTAATATATGAATAATAGATTTCTTATATCAACAGTTTTATAGTGTTCATATTAGTATACCTTGTGTAATTAACCTAAACATATTAGTTGTAACTTGTAATTAAGTTTTTTTGCACTGCAGTTTGACCCGTCGACTCTTACGGTAGATTAGGGAGATAAAAGACAGATTTTAACACGGAAAAACAGAAATGGGGATTGCAGGGCGAACAAACCCAGAAAAGTGTTTTACTGCTCCAGAAAAAGATGTTTGTTGCGTGGCGTGATAAGTGGAGGTTGTTAAGGGGATTGAGGGTCGAAGCTCTGTTTTAGTCATTTTATGTTAACAGTCGACGGTTCACGAAAAGGCCCCGTACCTCGTGATAACCTCGTCCAAATCATCACCACTATGACCCATAGTGGTGTTTCCAGTACCATCATCATTCATAATATTTATGAATATTACATTTGTTATTGTTCGAACAATGCATTTTTTTGACATCTCAATTCAGATGGGTTTCCAACGATTCCAATGTCAGCACAGAAATTAGTTTCAAAATAAAAAACGTAATATTCATGATATGTAACAATAGAACAGAAAAAAACATTGTTATTGTATTTCAAGTATGGTAATTAATATGGAATTGACCGTGTTAATGATCGACCTCTGCATAACTGGTTCCCATCAAATCTTAATAAAAGCAACATTTTCGTTAGGAACCCGACACGGTGACGCGGCATACCGCGCTCATTCTCGGTCGGACTCGCCCGCTGGCGGCGACGGGTTCATTATACATTAATTAATGCACAAATTCTCAATAACATCCAATTTGGAATAAATTTTCATAAAGTTGTATCTGATGAGCGCTCCGGTCGGAGAGGTGATGCGGCGCTTGGTCAATAGAATAATATTTGGATGTGGCAAGAGGCTGCCACCTCACGTGGAGATACGCCGATGCTATATTAACGAGACTACTATTGCAATTGGAAAAAATAACTTAAATCACATTTAACATGGCGATTGGACAGAAGAGTAGTATAGCTTGGGAGCACCTCAATGTATAACAACTAGCGATTGATTTCGAAAAATAGCACCTGTATTAAGAGGAAAAATATAAGAATGTATTGAACAGCCGCTGCGAACAACGAGTCTAGTCATTACGTCGCAGGTCGTTGTCTATACAATCTCGAATTTATATTGCACAGGTTTAATACAACTATATGTAGTTGGCTCACAAGACCACGTACATAGCGTGTTGTCTCAGCTAATATTTGAGCAGAACACTCCACTCATTAGACAAACGATTGGACAAATATTTGAAACCAAATCGTGCTCAACTCTTGGCTAATACCCGGCCGCCATGTTATATTCTCGGCAATTTCTGATGAATAGCGGCAACTATGATGCATTTATATTCATGTCATTGAATGTACTCATGAAAAAATTAAACTAATAAATGTGCAAGTATTTGCTGCGTTTTTGTGCGTGAACGGACCTTAGAAAGGGGCTTCCAAGTTCTTTGCCCCTCGGTCCGTTTTCTCATTCGGTTTACTAGCGACGAGATTTGTGCTAACTGTAAGATCACAAACAAAAAGCATCTAAAGCTGTTTCCAATAATACTAATAAGATCCATTTTGAATCGCCACTTGGACCCGTAGAGGACCTCAACATAATGCATAGAAACATGCTATGTCATAACAGTGTACAGTGAAATATTTTCTTTTGTAAAATGTGATTATCCAGAAAATACCGTACTTTATAATGCAGCAGAACGGTTAGTTAACAAAGCTCGCTATTTTAATAACACCTCTTGTTATTGACGTGCCGCGGCCGCAGCCCCGTCCCGACGAGCGGCAAAAAGCGATCGCTCTCGTGCGGCTTTACTGCGATGCGCCGTAAAAACACGGCGCCCGATAAAAACCAAACCGCAATTGTAATCAACGTGCCGATTGCAAAATCGTAAAAAATCGCTCGGAAGCGCGGCCTTTCTTTCCGATCATTCACGGTGGCGCCAGAACCGCTAGCTTTGTCCGAATTAATTTTTTAAATTATTATTGGGTCAACGTACGGCCGGCGGCGAGCGGTGCGTGCCGTCACCCGCGGAATGTTCGCTTTGCTCCCGTAAAAACGCAACGAGAAACCTCGGACAATTTTGCTCGTCCGTTTATCATAAATATTTGACAAAAAATCCATCCGCAGCTTACATATCGGTAATCGTAATACATTCCGTAGTTGATATTCTATTACGTTTGGCTGCAAGACACAAGCTGCGGGCTGGAACTTGTGTCATATTGCGCTCCGTCGTCCACGAGACGCTGCTTTGATGTGGAAGTAACCACGCGGCGGCTACCAGCCGACCGACCAGCCCCCCGCTGGTCAGGCGGTGGCGACTTTATATTAGGTTAGGTATTTGTATCGACATTTTGTCCGACTATTACACGGTTGGTGCTCTCTAAATAATTTCCATTTTAATTGCCTTGTGCTGACTTGTTATTTAAGAAGACTTAAAATAAAAAAGCGCTAGACGAAATACATTTTTTGCAACGTGATGTGCCACGAGCGCGCCGGGCTCGCTTTGAACGGTAATGGCTATGTTGTTTTACTCGCAATATAAACATGTTACAATGTTGTTTTCGTAACAAATATTTCTATTGCAAAATTAAGCATTTTACGGTACTTAAGCGTGATCTTATCTTCACAGTAATTAGGGTAAACCGATGACTGGGTTCAGTTCTCGGTTGGAATATGATTTGTAACAAATCTAATAGGAGAAACTGGATACCGAATTTTTAGATATAAACAACAAAAAACAATAATCTGTTAAGATAATTACTTCATAATGTGGTTAGTCGGGACGGTCAAGGTTTTCATTAAACTAAAGGAAATTATTACAATTTTCAGTCGGATTTTTTAAAACAGATTATCCCAATGAAAATGGACGAAAGGGAGAGGGAGACAGAGCATCCTGTGACGTAAATTGGTTAATACTCGAATAATGTATTGAAATACAATGTATTAGTAGTGGGGTCCGACGTTACGGACTGCTAGCTAACCGCGTGTCCGCCCTGCTGTGGAAAAATTGATTTAATTACCGCCGACCTTACGACGGGAGATCAATGTGATGTTCAATAATGTAGCGCTTTATTGAATACTCATTGTGACATAAGAGTATGTGTGACAGGGGTTGGAATAATATGTCCTTCTGACGTTACGTTGGGTTACAAATAACGCGCGATGAAACTGCTTACGGGGACTTTTTGGAACAGATTGTTGAATGTATGTATACAGCAGAGTACATAAGCGTACCGAGACTCACGGTAAAACTACGACATATCAATTTCTGGATATGAAGAATTTCCAATGTCTAATTTATCAAAGAAACAGTTAGAGCAATTTTTGATAAACTCATTATAGACTATTTATGTATTTCTATAGACCCATCTTATGCTACTCGTACTTTATATAAGTTTTTGGGATAGAATTACAGTTTCAAATGTTGAGGTCCGCTTCCAATGTTTGCTCAAGTAAGGTAACGGAGAGCGATTGAAATCTTTTGATTGTGTGACACATCGTCACCATCCCGGCGTGTGAGAGCGGGGTGCGGCGCGTCCTCAACTTTCACACGGAAGGCTGCGCGGACACTGGGCCGCCATTATCTAATTGAGAGCAGCGCCGATTGGAAGATTGCTGCCGGCGGCCACGCGGCGCTTCACTCTCCGACCAGACACTCCTGAATTCAACGACCACATCTCGTATCCACGTCATTATACTCCCATCAAATCTTGTAATGGATGTCTCGAAATCGCTCGAACCGTTTCGATGAAAATTAAAAAATGCAGGCGTTTCGTTTGTGTAAAGTACGATGGGTGTTAAATATTAACATACTATATGAATAGTTCTAGTCGTAATTATGGTATTATTAGCAAGCCATAGTATCGAACGAAAGCGATATGAACCAGCGGCACACGCAGCAGTGATAGCCTAGTAGTTTAATATTCAGTCTTCCACTCGGCAGGTCTGGGTTCAATCCTGGCACGCACCTCTGATTTATTACGTGCGTTTTACAATTCAAATTCAAATATCACTTGCATAACGGTGAAGGAAAACATCGTGAGGAAACCTGCACACCTTAGAGATGTTATAAAGTATATGATATTTTCTGAAGTGTGAAGTGTACCAATCCGCACTCGGCCCGCGTGGTAGACTATGTCCTAAATCCCTCTCACTATGAGAGGAGACCTGGTCCAGCAGTGGACCATAAAAGGGTCGAACAACATAACACGCATTCTGCCCGAACGCGCACGGCTGCAGCCGGTAGCGCGGCCGCGGGCCGGCCCTGATTGTCTCGACACGGTGCCCTTGTTGTGGTTCATTGGTATCGCGGCTGTCGCTCCTCATTCGGAGCCCACGAGCGGCGATAGTGTGAACTGTCCCGGGCGCGACCGGCCGCACTGAAGACGACGCGGGCCCAGGCCGTTGTTCCGTTTCTATGCCGGACGCGGTAATTATTGCAGTCTTACCGTAGTGAGTGACTCGGCCGACGTCACCCCCCGCGGCTCCGATCTAGATTAATGTATTTTTTAACGCTGCGGCCACACGGCAATAGATGATACCTACTCGTTTCGAAACAGTTTGCGGCGTTTGCTTTATGGTTGACTCGCATTGTGAAAGAATTATTATTGCTCATATTACACGATAATATTACCATAAACAGGTAATTTATATTGTGGTTGTACTGATGGAAAACTTTCCTTTTGAATTACCGGGTGACGAGCGACGCGGTGGGTTAGTGTTTTTAATATAAAGTGTGAATGGTTAATAAAGCCGGGCTGGATAAGGTTCCACGAGAAGCTGCAATATCCCGCAAATACTGATGGTGCTGATGGCAATGTACGGCGGTGTCGGCGGCCACCGTCGTCGTAAAGTATCAGCAAAATACTTGATTCCGAGTAATTTATCTTATACCCGTTGTTAGATGCTTCTCTACGCTGTTTCCATGACAACTGAAAGTAGGTATAAAAAATAGGAAATGAGAGAATAGAAATAGAAACAGAATATGACCCCAGCTCGATCGCGCAGTTCAATGACCCCGCCGCGTAGTTCATCTACTTTGCTTTTTTTTCATTGCATCTTTATCGCTTGCAATATTGTTATCGGTAGATATTATCTACATACAAGAAATATATTTTTGTATAAAATAGACATTTATCTCGTATATATTGCTTCATATAGTAGAATCAGGTTTGTGTTTCATTTTTATCCTATTAGCTTCATTTTATTATCCTTTTAGGGTAGCTCCTATCGCTTAAAGAGCCTTTTCTCGCACCCTTTCAATCAAAACAGATCAATACACGCTATATAGCTCAGCGCAGAAGTGTGTGCGTGCTTCAGTTAGTGATTTGGAAATTTTCCCATTTTATAAACTTTAATTTTGTCACACATCTGGCCCGTCGGTCCAGTGGCTAATTAATTTAACTGTTAGGATCGTAGGTTCGAATCCCACTAAAGAGGAATGTTTGTACTATGGATGCATTAACGAATAATACGACAAAGTGTTATGTGTCAAGCAGGAAAAGCGATTCCTTTTGATGTTGTGTAATGCGCACGAGAATGATGAAGTGTGTAATTGTTGCAGGTGTCCAGGAGGAATGGCGTCGCTACCACACGTGCTGCTGCTGCTGGCGCTCGCCGCCTGCAGCTGTGCTGGTGAGTCCCCCCCCCCGTCCCACTCTCCACGAAACACCCATACAAACGAATATCTATACTCAGGGCAGACCAAGACTGTCCTATCTCGACCAAACAGGTCGGACATTGGCTGATGGGGGAGTCAAGAGACTCCGAAACCGGCGTGTATGCGTGAAGAGAATGATGAATGTAGATAAAGCACGGCAGGTT
>DWGJ01004806.1:0-11152 GCA_018246895.1 Aspitha aspitha aspitha
AGAGAAGAAAACGATCTTGTTAAAAGAGAATACATATTAAATATTGTAATGAGTCTTAGTAGTTTACCAAATATACTACAATAGCAAATACACAAAGAACAAGCCCAAAGGTAAAACATCTCTCTTTATAGATAGCTAAGTGCATACACAGGATTGTAAAAGAACTCCTTGGATCATTTCCTAATTTACCATGTTTTACAGAGATATGAGTGCATCCTAACGCAATGTGACTGATAGCATTTTCAAAAGTTTACCAAGCAGACGAAGAAATGACCTTGGTATATAGTTGCTCAAACGCGCTTACGTTAACATATTTAATTAGTATTACTGATGTACGGAATGAAAATATTTTCAGGCAAAGTAGATTAACTACAAGTTAGCGACCATTGCTTTAATGATAAAATTATCATAACCTGTTACTTAGTTAATTAAGCTGACATAAACCACATTTTATCAAAAGATAGAACTGTAATTTTTAAAAATAACGAAAACATTTTTCTCTGTATTAACTTTACTGGCATTACCTTAAAAAACCTCTCGTAATATAAAATGAAAGGAAAAATGATACTGCAGATAAACAGTAAATAACATTACTTAGCTTTGAAGTAGATATTTTCTGAACGAGGCTGATTTTATAAATAACCCGTTGCGTATTATGCTGGCACTCGTATAAGAATTGGAAAGAAAATGATTTTATAGCAAATGAATTTTCAAGGAGAATTTCGTTATCCAAAATAATTATAGTAATATAATAAACGATATTATTATTTAAAATACTAAATCATGGGCGCTAATTGACGATCTTTGCAACCGGCATACATATATGTATAGTATACGCAAATCAACCCTGTATCAAATTTGGCAAAGAATATCAAAATTAATGAAGATTACATAATAGCATAAAGTATACATATGCATATGGCATCTGTTGGTGTTCGTCATTAGTGAAACTCTCAAATTATTTAAATACCTACAGATCTCTTGTAACGAAATAATTCTGAGTCATCATAATGTTTCAGATTTTCATTATGTCCAAACTCAGCGCAAATTCCACTTCAAAAGGTAAATAGTTTCAAATCTGAGCGCTGGTGTTACCGCCGCGTGGATTATTGTTTCACACGTCATAAGTTGAGCAAAGTTGTTTGTGAACACGCGGATACACAAACAGAATTCATTTGAACCGCGCAATGTCCAACTGGTTTTAAAGTTTCATAGTTCGGGCTTTGATTCTGAGGTTGACTTGAATTTTTTAAAATAGGCATATAAATAACAGTAAAAATGTATCACGCCGTGCTATGATAAATATTTCAGCTTTAGGTGTCCTCTAGTAAAAGAGCTCGTGAAAATATATTGATTTTGAATTTTATTTAAATTATTTACAAGAGGAACCAAAGATCTACGTTAAGATAGCATCACATTCAATTGATTTAGATACGTAGAAACACAAATGCTGTACTACTACAATACATGTACTCATGTTTGCATTTTCGCCATTTCTGTTACACCATACAGGTAAATAAATGTTTGTAAAACACAATTTACCCTTTTTCTCTAAATGACAATGCACTTAAGAATAATATCCGGTGGCAAATATATCATTTCCATTCATGTTTCATAAAAATATAATCCTTCTAATATTGACGCTGTAACATAAAAAAAATATTTTCATTTATTTCATCGAAATTTACAGCGGCATTATTATTTCGTTCATGCGTTTCGACACCCTTCATTGCTGACAGCTGATAAGTTCGGGGAATTAAGGGTATAAAATAAAATGCCAAGTCTCTTTTATCTTCATCATGATGCGGCAAACATCAATTATATCGGTGTGGCTGCGTTGTGTTAGGTAGAAAAATATTTATTTGTGTACTTTTAACTACAGTGACCTTCTACCCACTGTTTAATTATACGAAAATTATATCTTAAGAGCTCCGTTACGTCAAGTTTAAAAGCAAAGAATCCAAGGTGGAAAACTTATCATTCAAGCGCATTCGAACTTTGCTTATTCCCGTACGTATCTCTTCAAAGTTAGCACCTAGCGTTTTACACAAATGTGTACCTTAATACCACAGAATAAAATTGATCTGGAATTGTTTTATAAATATTTATACCAGTATCGAGGCATTGATTTCTAATTGGCCTTGAACGTGTTAAGCGAAAATGCTCGGGCTTTACCAAGATCTAGTTATTACGAATTTATGGGTTCTTGGAATTGCCCAAACCGTTTGAGGATATTTCTTTATTGGTTGGCGCCAAAATCATTACTTAATACAGTAATCACTTATGTATTGACTATATTGATATTCTTACTGCCATTTGAAGGGGTCGTGGCAAAAAAAAACCCTCACAACCATACTCACACAGTGAAAGTGGTGAACTCATGGAAAGCTCAAACCAATAACTCAAGCACATAATTACGCGTGGATATAATTTCGTCAACTAGGACACAGCTTCGGACCAAACATATTCGTATGTAGGTGTGGTTTGAGTATAAACTTCTGTTGTACTGCTGACGCTATCATGGAATAAATTAGAGAAAGAGAGGGGAATAAAGGTAAAAAATGTTCGGTTGAAAGATGATATGTTAGCGAAAAAATTATAGCGATTATTAACGGACCTACACGAACTTCTTAAACAAGTAGGTAGTTAAATTACTTTTTATTAATAGTGTTTGAGCGCTAACGGTTACATTTCTTTAGTAACCTTTCAGTGAACGTCCTACGCAGTTTGAAGTCTCTTTGTCTATGTCTCTTCTAGTCCCCATACATCTTATCCTCGTATCTCGATTCGAATCGCGAAGTTGGGAGCACGTTGTAATTCCGATGCACTCTAAGATAACTTTCCAGAACGTGCTAGATCCAAACGAGCTGACAAAGTTGGCATACCTCATATTTAGAATTGTTACATTGTGTTTAATGTCTGCTCTGCTTACTGCAGATAATGACTTTACTTTATCATTAAGGTAGTGTCCTTGTCTTACGACCGTCAATCTTGATTGCGTTTAACACATACTTGGACTTATATTATAAACATCGTTATCGTTATCGCTAACAGCTATTTTTCTATGTTACATGATGAGGGGGTAAACAATGTTGCGAAATAAATAAAGATTATCATTTCACAACATTCTTTACGATCAATATTAATGCACGTATGTACGTACAATTCTCATTAATACCAGTAGGATTGCTTTGAAATGATATTAAATTTACCCCTTGCCTTTCCTAACTATACACAGAGTAATGGAACGAGCTATGGACATGTATCTAATATACGGAGAGAGGTTAAGATTTGAGATAATTCCAGTATTCTGAAGCCAATCGTGACCTGCACAATGCCAAGATTAAGATTAACGAGCGACCCGACCTGTACGATATGCTTCCTTTGTATCATCTGATTGAATGACTTTCCATAAACAATGATAGCGCGATTCCTTTGAGCCTCGTACTCGGCCGGCTATGAAGATAATAGAAAATGATTGTGTTTCGCTAAACACTTGTTTAATGGCATTGTGTTCGGCGAGTGAATGTCGCGCCGAGGGAAAAATGTTTCACAGACTCTTCGCCCTTTTGTCGTACAAATAGATTCATATTATCTTACACGTATATATTATTATTATTATACCATAACACCAGGGCCCTAACGTATTACATATATACATATATATGTAACTTAAATTACTGGACAAGTCTGAAGCTCTATGATAACAATTAGTGGTAAAATAATTTGTACCTAAAGTTTTATTAGTGAATGCTTCATAAGCAGTGGGGTGTGGGTGGGATTAGATTACGTGGATTAGCTGCCATCGGAGTACCAATTAACCAGCGGCGGGCGATTGACGCCGACGATCTGTGCGTAATCGGCTTTGATACGGATAGCATCCGTCTAGATACGTGCATTAGTTACATCATACATTAATTTAGCTCCTGTTTAAAGGTAGCAAACCCATATAACAATAATATCATGTTCGATTTATCCATGTATGTATATAGTTTTACAAACATGTCTTGGAGTTGGAATTTTCTTATTTTTACATAAGCAAGCACTGTTTATACAATATTTAAGTTTTATGATCTTTAATTTGTGTAATTACGTGTAAATAATAACATAATAATGGCATTCGCCAAAACGTGAAAATACCTAATTTTTCGCGTCAAGAGGAATTGAAACTTAACTGGGCACACAAATGTTTGTCCCGAGTAGAAATCTAATCCATAGTACCAAAACAAATGACTCTCAAACGAAGACTACCGTGAACCATCATTATACTTATATTCGCTTGACAGGTAGTAGCTTTGATTGTCTTATTATGTACTGATTTGGAAATGGAGAATTTATTCTAAGCGTTCCCAATTAGTATTAAGGAGTAGCAAAGTATTTGTAATTGACTTTAGATGTAGTTACACTTTTAATATCTGAAAAGGAATAAACTGCAATGTTTATTCTTAAACCCTCCTGCAGGAACCTAGGCTTATATTACCTGTCCAAGGCCAAAAACGCCGTAATGTATTAACATATCTTATTTAGCATGTTTTTCTAAGACTACGGAAGATAAGGCAGGGCTAGACATTCAATAAACTGCTTCACCTTAAAGCTTGTGTGCGTTTGCGTCTCCCTAACGTCAAGTTTGAAAAAAGAACCGCTCGAGGACACTTCGGAGAACCTCATTATTCCAAAGCACGGGCCCTTTGTACGACGAAATAAGGTTCTTTTAAAAATCTCACATACATGTGTTCTCATCGAACAATGCCTAGAAGAGATTTCATGAACACGTACACTAAATGAATTTTTTCTGAAGCCAAATGTATGTAATAATAAATGTATGTATGTAAATACCTATAATGTATGTACTCTGCCTTACTGCTATGGATATTAAACTTTATAATGATTTACTGCGATTGAAGAATGAAAAAGTGAATTCAATTTTGAACCCACTTAACAATTGTGCCTATGCTTTTATTATGTAAAAATCTAAGTTTACGTAAGTAATACTTGTAATTTTACCAATGCCGGTTTAATTTATTCCGTTATATTAATTAGTCCTTTGTCTCAGTTCACAACTTTACATATTCTTGTCTTAATTGTACATAAATTTAAGGGTAGTTTTACGGCCTGCCCGCTTCCGCATGTAATAATAAGTACATAAGATATGTCATAACAATTCTTTTAATAATTAACATGAGCTACATATTCTCCGCCTTAATAATACTCCTAAAATTATACATATTAGCAACTTGAACTAAGCACAATGTACATCCAAGACGACTGAAGAAGCTTTCTAGGCGTCTGGAGAATTGTGATCCAGTGAAACAATGGAACGTAACTCAACTCTCCAGTAGGTACATATTATAAGACGTAAACTATTTCACGTTAAAAATAGTCGCTAAGGAGATAATAGAAACATCGCTCAACTAGTTCTGCAATTTTCTTTTTTCAGTTCATGTACAAAAGACCACTTGAAATTATTTCGATATTGTCCTCAGAAATAGTCAGGACTATAAAATAACATAAAGTTTTTGTTTTATTGCAATTGTCTGATTCGTGAAAAATCATCCAAGTATTAAAATGAAATGAAAAATGAAAAATATATTTATTGCCACCAACATAAAGAAAACCAAAAGTAAAGTAAGTAAAAAATACATAGGTTTAAGTATAGTCTGATCAAATTGTAAATGCGGAGTCAAAAACCTGAAAGTCACTTTGATACGTCACCACTAAGCTGCATTAAGAGCAATTGAAATACGAATCTGGATTCGTTGACTGATACATCAACATTAAGAAAATATTCTTATTTTTTTATTAGAATAGAGTAGCAAACGAGCAGGCAGCAGTCACAAGTGGCTGCTGCTGCCCATGGACATCTGTAACCAACTACTAACAGGTCTGTAGGGGCTGTTAGTGTGAATTCAGTTAGTAGTTATGTTCACGCAATAATGTTCACGCCACACACGAAATCTGATAGGATCGGCGAGACTGCGGAGACACGCTTCGTAGATAAGCACCAAAATCTGATTAATTGTGGTTTAGTAAATATTTAAATTAACATTGACGAAATACATAAGCTTTTAATTTAATAGTTTACGCATTATTAAAAACAGTAAAAATATGTATTCAAATTACATATAATACTAATTAGCAAACAATGGTAAAAGTACCTACCTATTTATTTTTTGTTATGAAAGTATGTACATTAAAAGTTAAAAGATGTTTGTTTTTTTTTATAAAGTGTTGTTTTGTTTTCTGCATGCCATCTATTTAAGACAATCATTAAGATTAATCGTTACGTTTTTCCGATGATACAAAAGTACTAGTTGTAACTAATACTTAAAATAGGCTGTAATGCTTGAGATATAATACGTATAACTTCATACCTATTTTATACAATACGCAGAACATATTCCTAATCCTATACTCATATGTAGAACACTTGAAAGTCAAATAAAGCTAATACTTAGTGACTTTAGCGATCGCTAGCGAGCAGCTGATAAACGATCCGCGCTGCTCGCATATCAGAGCGAATTTTATAAAGTACAGTAAATACAATACAATTATTGATAAAAGTAAAAGAATCCGAGATACCGATTATGAATGTTTCAATGATACTACACTGCTATTAATCTCTATCAAACCTCACTACATATTTTACCATTCATCGTGTAAGAGAACAAACTTCAAGTTATACCTACAAACGAAAAATTATCTTTTTGAAACCGTTTGCTATATTTTCATTTTGTTTGAAGTATGATAGATAAAGAACAGTTGTGTTGTATGAACAAAAATAAACAAGAATTATACCCGTCACCACTCGTTCACATTGAGACAAATCTAGAAGCAGTGCGCAGCTCGATAGTTCTATGTAGATTAAACTTGTAAAGCCGGCCATCTTTCTTCGCGTAAATCAATAAATCTTTCCGTAGACCGTTCCATTGGGCATTCGATTAAATGAATACGACCAGTACATTACGGAATTAATCCTATACTATTTTACAAGTCAATAAAGATTCAAATACATATAAATACACGTTTCTGATGTTCTTAAACCTTATTAATGTTTCAACTATTTTAATTACAGTTATTTCATCTAGCAATAACCTTCGCATAATAAATTTGTTTAGCCTTAAGATACCTTGAAACCGCTTTTATCATTAAGCCCCTGGCATATAGCCAAAAATATAGAAGTCTAAATGAATAAAATGTGTAATGCTATATCATTTAGTATATAAAATGTCAATAATTGATATATCTGCTTAAGTTTGTGTAACTTAATGATGAGTTTACGATAATAATAGTAACCTTCAGGTATCGCATACTGCGTTTTATGATTTCATGGTATAAATTAAAAAGGAATTATTTCTTTTTTTAAGTGTACTCGCATATAAATAAAGAGATTCTTAATTAATGTTACAGATAACGTGTTCGTTAAGCGACAGAAGGCGACAGTTAACCGAGAGCTGGATGGCCACTTATCTTTTGCCCTCTTCTTTGTGTGGTCCTTTTAGGTACCTACGATATAAAATGTGACCCACATAATCTACAAACCGTAAACACTATTTTAATCATGTAAATAAAAATGACCAAATGCTTTAATACCGTCAAAACAGTTTGCTTAATAATGATGGTGTTAGGACAATTTTTAGGAGAGTACCTACATATTATACCCGCGTCAAAATATCCCGCTCTTCTTTATCTTTCAGAAGAATTTAAATGTAGCTAGCTATACAGTTGTTATATTGTCATAAATATATAATGAATAATTTCATATTAAAGCAATAAATATTTTATTTGTGTATGTATACTCAGATGCGTGTGTTGTGCATGTGTGCCTCTACATACATTTGTGTCCGCTTGCGCAGGTGTGTGCGTTAGCGAAAGAGAAAATGTTATCGCACGTTCATAAGAAAAACAACTGTAGTCTATAATAATCTCTAGACATATAAATCCCTTAACAACAATACTTGTCAAAAAACAATACTTGTCAAGTCTCGCAACTCAGGTCTTCCACCGTAAAAAAGTATGAGATCCAAGTAATACCAAGTCGGTTATTAATTCATATTCAGTCCCTACTTAAGGGACTTTCTATTTTATGTTGTTACCTATCTATGTAACCTAACAACATCTTATAGTGACCATATCAATTATTAAAATTTTTAACGTTTTTAACGTTTAATCTTTGTTTTGGAATGTATGTACCTACATATATTCCAAAAACGAATGCAGTGAATTTTTTCTTTACCGAGAGCGGGAATCTACAATTTCCGATAAACTTCGAAGCGACGAATTTTTGTGTAATTTTTGTAACCCCATTTTAGCGCCTTAGGTATCGAATTTTCAAAATTCGTTGCTTAGTGCAATGTGACCATTCCTTTGTAGTGTATACCCACAATAGCCCGTAAATTTTAATTTTAAAACTATATAAATATAAAATAGATAGAAACCATTTTTTTAAGAAACCATTTATTTCCTTATCTTTTTCACAAACAGTATCCTTATTATTAAGTAAATGAATGACCAATACCCAACTAGACCAATTATGACAGTATATAATTAACCCAACTAGTGAAACTAGCACTTAGCCTATCCCAGAGGCCATACGAATAAAAATTATTTAAATACGTACGAAAATAACTCAATTGTATCTTCTGCATTTACACACATTTACGTGTGTGTAATGTACACATGGAATTCATTTACGACATATTCCTGACACTCAGGTTTGTTTGAAAAATTTGCAATACAAGATAAGCAGAACTCGTGTACATTTTTTTATATGTCTTTGAGTTAAGTCTTTAAATAAATTGTATTGCGTAACATTTTATTGTAGTATTGATGATCGATAAAGATAAATACATTTATTACTAATTATACAATGAAAATACCTATATTTGAAATTCGTACTGTCAATAAAACAAATCCTAGCCTTTATCAAGGGTGGCCGGTTGGTGATGGTGATTGGTGGTGGTGGATGGCTATTTAAAAAAAAGAGGAATTTATAATACTAAAGTATTTATTTATTAGGATTGCCAACGAACGTACACTTTACATTTTTATAAACTTATACATAGGTTAATTTAAATGCCGTTTCGTTTATAGATCTATAATTTGATTAAATAGGTTAGATAACATAGAAAATCAATTGTCACTTCGCTCAGCTCATTCATTGATATATCGCGTATGTATTGAAATAAATTTAATTGTAAATGTACTTATCATATCAATACATGTTGCTGTCCACGGTGTTAAACTCGTAACAGCAATAACTGCGCGTAGACGTTGGCTCAATTAAAGTCAATTAAAGCTAAAGTAAAATTAATTAAATTTAATTATACTTTACATATCAAAATGTTGGAATCCTGGGAGTATTTAGTAGAAACATACAATTACTTGAACAACGATTTAGCAAGTAAGTAGTAAAAGTTATTAAAACACGAGGTTAAGCTTGGTAAAATGGAATTAGTGATAAATGTGCATGGAGTTAGTGATAAGAAAGCAGTGATAATCAAGTGTTTTGGAATTCTGCGTCACACCGGGGCTCCGTGTTCAAAAAGAAAGAGTGCTGGGAGTTTTTTTCGCCGGTTTTTTTCTCCCGGTCTACTATAGCCTGAGGGCGCACAAAGCCGAAGTACGATGACTAAAACATGGCCTTCATTGAGTGTGTGTATATACCTTATAATTAATAAAAGAATTTGATTTTGAATTTGAAAAATTCTGGCACGAACCGCTGACTTGTTATAATATCACCCGCTATAACGGTGAAGGAAAACATCGTGAGGAAACCTGCTCACCTTAGAGTATGTTATAGATATATAATGGTTCGGAGGTATGTGAATCCTGCCAAACCCCACATGGCCTAAATGGCAGACTATAGCCATCTCCCCATTATGACTGGAGCTTCGGTAAAGCAGAGGGCGAATAAAAGTTAGGAATAAAAAAAAATATTATATTTCGTATCAACTAGCTGTGGTTGGTATTTGATTATCACAAAAAAAAATATAATGCGAGCAATAGTTTTTTGATGACGAAGAAGGAAAACATCGTGAGGAAACTTCAAGCTCTCCATAGAGGTTTAGGTAGAGTGGTTACTAGGGTATTGTATTACGCAATTAGTTCACAGACATCTCTTCAATTTCAGTACCGTTAACGAAGAACTGGCCACTAATACCCGGACCATTTACTCTGCTCGCTATATTAGTCAGCTACAATGTACTTTGCTTACGAATTGGCCCACAGCTGATGAAGAATCAAAGGCCCTACGAATTAAAGAATGCGATCAGAGCCTACAATTTATTCCAAGTGATAATAAGTGTTTACATGGCTCATGAGGTAAGTTTTTCTCCGTATTACCGTATATGAAGAGTGATGAATGTATGTATGTAGATGAAGCATGTTAGGTTTCTAAGGACAGAGATTTATCACTCGGTGCTTTCTACCTACCCCGTTGGGGACGTGGCGTGATAGTATAGATAGCAAAAATCATAAAACAAATTAATTATAGTGTTATAGAAGTTATGAATGTCGACGTGTTTAAAACTTTAATCATCAAATTATTTTAAATATCAATGTGATTATAACAATAATTATAACCGATTAATATTATAAGCATTTAATAATTATAACCCATTTTATTGTTATATTCGCTTATCTAATTTGCTTGTTATTTCAGGGCTCAATTTATTTATTTTCCGGGAACTACAATTTTCAATGCCAAGATATAATAGTGGAACATCGAGTGAGTTTGATGATTTTTGAAAAATTGTGTTCAAACAATTGGTTTAGAAATTAAGATGAACAAATATTATTTTTTCACATAACAAATGAATTTACATAAAGCATTTAAAATTAATGATACTTGAGATGAAAAAAATTATAATACTAACGTTAACTACTTTATATTTTTTATGTTAAATATTATATCAAAATAGCTATATTTTTTATGTTAAATCGATTTAAAAATGAAAGTCTTACTCATCCAACTCAAGGAAACTTTAATTATTCCTATTTATTACTGGATGCATTTTGTTTAATTTAATGTTTACTTTCTGACTGAGAATAAAAAGCCGAATGGCGAGCATTGAATATCAACTGGTACTTGTCAGTGAGAACATTGTCGCATGTGATTGGTTGTTTCAAGAGCGTTACTATAACGAAATACAAA
>DWGJ01004807.1:0-11151 GCA_018246895.1 Aspitha aspitha aspitha
CATTTGACACACACATACAACGTTCATTGTTTACATTCTGGTTGTCAATGTCAAACAAAAAGTCCAAAGAAATGTCATAGAATTATTTTTTATTATGGTCGAATTTCGACCAGCAGGCGACCGCTAGTTTTATTAAAGAGGCGTCTGCCCATAACCGAGTCAAGCTGGTGGCGAGGTGCGATAATCATAACGTAAACATTCAAACTGGCCAAACGTTCTTAACATGTTCGTTGCGTTATGAGGCCTAAAGAGATACAATACACTTTCCGGAGGTGCCGCAGTCAAAACTGCGTTCGCGTTGATCACTTTGTGCGGGGGGCGACTATTAACTTTGAAAGCTATTTAAGTTTCTTCTGGAAAAATCTCAAGCAAATATTGTTATGTAAGGTGTTTTCCCAAAAATTTCATGAGACCGAATAGGTCCCATTCGCAATATATAATAAGGAAGTTTAAATTTGCCCCAAAAAGGCCTCAAACGTACAGGCTGAAAGTTCATCAAAAATCACTTCGCAGCGAACGTGTTAAAGACCTATATCTAGACATTGTGGATGTGAAGACGCCATTGGTAACCGAGGCACGCACAGAAGGATTCCGGTACGATTTCCAGTATCAAAGACACCTGAATTTTGAATTTAGATATTTTTGTATGACAGATCTATGTGTGTCTCGCCCATCCGATTTTTGTACAATGTGGAAAAGGTGCAATCGAATATCACTTTGTGACGTTTCATGTCGTTATCTTTGTCATATTACATTTATTTTCATCGCTCTAATTAAAATGTTTCCGACAACTCACTTGGCTACAGATTAATACATATTATTATTGTGATGAATGTAGATGAAGAACGTCACGTTTGTAAGAGATTGGGCACTCGGTGATTTCTGCCTACCCCGGTACGGACCTGCCGTGATGGTATAATAACGATATGATTCATGGACAGGCTTGAAACCCTCAAAGTGGAAAGGCTGATAGCATTAGCGCACGGCCGGGCGAGCGGCGCCGGCGGTCAGCTGTGTGCCGCGCACTCAATTTAACCTAATAATGAGACTCGCTCCTTGCCCACTCAGCGTTCATTGTCTTGCTCAGAACACGTTAATTACACACTTAGAACTAAATTATACGGGGCTGTACTACCGGATATTTAATTTGATGGAGTCTTGTGGCACTTATAGATCTAACGTATTAGTGTGTCGCAAATGTCTTGTTACAAGTTAGGCGATAACTGTCCGGAGCGTTCTAAAGCTTTCGTGCTTTGTAGGGCTCGTTGAAGGAACGGTCCTGGTCGGCGTTAGACCTGGTCGAATTATGTGTAGTTTAAAAATCTTGCTGAAATTTAAACATTGGGGATTGCGATGAACGGAGTAAAGCAACGAAATTTTTCAGTGCTGTAGCCGATGCAATCGTTTCTGCCTACCCCTATGAGAAATGGTCGAGTTAATAATAAAGAGTGTGGCACTCAAAAGGTACTGTATTCGTGAATTTTTGCGAAGTAATATTGGCTGACATTTTGTTTCACAAATTCGTTCCTCCATAACTTAGGTAAATATTATTTTACCTCAAAAACTAGCGTTATCTAACGCAGGGTGGGCAAGGTGTCCGTTTGATTGGTACCGTTCCAGTGTCCGTCAGTACAGATGCACCAACATGATGGATTGCAACCGTCACGGTGTGCATTTGATGTGGAATCTAGATTAAAAACATTCGTATACACATTTAACGTTAGATCCTCTACGCGATATTCAATATTGATGGGGTCTCGTCTTCAGCGGAACGCGTCTAAAATTGTTTTGTCCATTTCGCGCTGTCAAAGAGATTGGAATGAAGTAGTTTAAAATATTAATCACGCGTGAAAACAGTTTCCAGTTTTGTCGACTAATGAAAGTAGACAGCATAATGTCATCATCGATCCTTTTATTGTTCCTCTGTTGACGCCAGATCACCTCACACAAATAATAATAAAGTTAAAGCCAGTCTGCCGCCCGCCCAATTGCAGAAAGAACTTCAGAGAACATTATTGTAAGTCTAAATTGTGAAGATTTCATTAGAATATTTTCCTCCAATGTTGATACTAACATGCCATATCTTCAGTTTCAAACTATTGGGAACGAATTCATTTCCAAAAATAGTTACGAATACGGTAAAAAGGTTAACGATGGGGCACACCGATACCGCCTGCTGCCGCCGAAAGCGAGAAGCAAACTTTATCTTTATTAGATCTCCACATTAACTCATAATAGTCACACCTAACTTAATTAACTCTGAACGACCGCTGAATAATTTGACGCAATGTGTGCCGCGGTAACGCTGTGGCGACTTGTAACGTAACGTTACGTTCCCGGCAGTGTTACAAATGTACACAGATTACAAATGGGTGTGCAGACCAGCAAAATTTGGCAAAAACTATTGCTGACTATGGCAAAATGTCATAACAGTAATTAAAAAATTAGAAAAATTAATACTTGTTTCTAATATCATTAATATTTTTGACATATACAACTTATAAATTAATTTTAATTTATTGTTTATATTTCCACCTAATAATTTTTTGATGCCTTTGGGCGATTTACCTTAGAAACGAAACCTTTCTAATTATATATATTCAAATTTAATTTTCTCATCTAATAGACGTCTCTAGATTTCTTAATTTACTGTGAATTATAGTTACACTACATTTTATTGTGAGGTTACAACAATCAGCTGATGACCGCGAACGGCAGGAAGAGTAAATGACTGTGGCAAATAAACGGTTGGCACTCAAACGGATAAAAAGATATTGAGCTTGTCGGGTGAAGCGTGCCGCGCACGCCCCCGCAAGCAGGCGTCGGGCACACGCGGCCAGACAGGGGACATCCTATTGCACAACCACTCAACGTACAGACCTTTACGAGAACTTGAAGTACAAGAGGAGGGCTCAACGTAGGTCGCTTATAGATGTCACGTGTGCTTTATAAACAAAAGCAAGCATTTAATCTTCAACCAATCAACACTGGTGGCTGGTTCATTGTGGTAAACGGAACCCACTCCAGTTGCCGGAAATTACTGCAGTAGCATCAAAATCGCAGTAACGAAATCAAATCCTAGAGCGAAAAGGAAATATGCGTAATTCGGTTGTAACATTGGCAGCTATTGAGAACTGACACAAAGAACGTTAAAATTACCCCGTAATATGGAATAATAATTGGACCCCTCACGGAGAGATTCTATTTAATATACATCGCCAATAAACTACATAGGTACAAGACATTTTTATAGGTGAGTAGCCGACTCCGCAAACGTTGTCTTGCCATATAAATAATTTCACACCTTGGCTTATATTATGGCATTTTTATTAGGATCCCCATTTTTTGGAAATTGTAATATAGCCATAAATCGCTCCAGTAGTTTTTGTTGAAATCATAACAAACATACAAAGGTTTCCTCTTTATAATATTAGTGTAGGTAACAGTGTTGTCGTTGAAAATGTTGCGCAAGCCGGCGGCGTCCTCGCGCAATTGTCACAGATTATTCAATGAAGAGTACTTTCTCCGCAGCAGCTGACCCTCGCTCGTGAGCTGCTGAAATAATCCCGGCCGCTCCACTGCGTGGCATTTGGATAGATATGGTTTTGGATTTGGTTATGTGGGATCGTATAAAATGCTACCAAATTAATATTTTGTTATGATAATAAATGTTAACAACTGTAAATGAATTTTATATATATTAAGGTATTACTTAGGTAAAACTTTGATTGAAATAAATGCATAATATCGTACCTCTGATACTTGGGGTGTTAAAGCTTAAAAAAAAACACAAATGCAAAAAAGTTAATAAACAACAAATATGGAATTGAAGTATAAAAATGAATGTTACTTGTGTATCTTATCACACGGAGGTTCATGCGAAACCATCTAGAGAGGAAATTTTTGTTTAATTAATACCAAGAGGAATAAAGGAAACGCCTCTTATAGGTAGGTACATACATAGTTTCTCGGTGCATGTCCGATGACAGCACTTGACAGCGTAAATTAAGAAAAATTAATAATCTCGACGAATGTCCCTAGTCGATAGACCTATGTAAGATAAACACTTGATTCATTGAATAGTTAAGTATATCGTCTATTGTCGCTGTAGGAGTTGATGTCCCTCTCCGAAGTCAAGACTTTTCTTGGAAACTTGATTATCTGCGTATTGTTGTAAGAAAACGGTTTACTACAGAAAGTTTTCCTAAACTTTCTGCTGGCCGGTTTGGGCTTTATATACTCAGCATTAGGAGAAATATAAAATTTTGCTTGCGGGTTTGTGCAATCATAGTGGTACCTTGATCCTGTATTATTATTAAATGGTATTTCGTCTACTCTCCGAGTAATTTTTTTTGTATTTGTAGTCCTGTCGCAACTATATTTTATATCTGTCGACGACTGAAGTCGTTCAGGATACGTTTGCGGTTGTACTGGCGGTAAGTTATTCACCATTAAGTCGCTGATTCCTTCGTTGTAAATATTCTTCCTCGGCTCGTCTTCATCATAATGATAATCACAATATTTATTTCTTACCACTCTAGGGAAGGATCTTATCGACACTGATTTCGTGAGCATACCGCATTCATCTTCCGTGTCTCTCACGGCCTCTTGGAAATCATCTGCGATCCTGCATTTCTTCTCCGGCTGTGTACTGCCCCTATCAAATGTCGATTGCTCACAATATTTAACCGGTTCACATTTTGGGGATTTCTTTAGTATCGACACTGGGCCGTAATTGAAGTAAGCGTGAGACACCGTCGCGGGGCAAGCGTTCTCTCGGCTGGTTACATTACAGGTCGATACAGAAGCGTTTGAGATTTTCGAAGGTGATGCCACAAGTGTATAAGAGCCACAACAGACGTCATTCAGCTTACGTGTCATAGTTGAATTATCCGTGAACCTTATAATATTGTCTCTAAATATACGACCACTATTTTCACTTGCTTCGGTTCGACCTCGGCAACGTACGCTCCCACATTCCCTACATCTGCAGGTAAAATGCAGATCTTTAACATGTTCTTTGTCGCGTGCGTGAAAGTCACGGTTCGAATCTGATTCAGTGACTGGAGACCATTGCAGATTTTGCACTAATGAAGGATACGTCGGGATGTCGGACAGGCGTGGTTGTTCCCGTTCGTGAAAGGTGTGAGTCACAACAGTGTATACCGGATCGGTTTGTCGTTTAGGTCCATAGAAGTAAGAGCTAAATTCCCCTTCTCGATGTTCCGATGGGTACCGCTTCGACGGGAACAACATAGATCTGCGTATTTTATGCTCCTCATGGTCCTCAATTAATTTATCCCGTCTACATTTTCCATTTCGGCTCATGTTTTCATATTTTTGGAACATACGTGTGATTGTTGTACTTTAAAATTTTTGTGTCATCTTTCCGTCAATTTTGTGACAAGTATGACAGAGTCACTTATCTCTTCTATCAATGCAACAAAGCGAAAACAACGCTCGCCGTCGTCCCCGTGGGCGTCGTCTCAATAATGTTTATTAGAAGTCGGATCGTAAACAGCTGACGGAGCGGAAACACCTCGTTGATCGCGAACCACTTCAATTCATAACCTCGTGCCAACAACGGATTGACTAACATATTACTTGCAAAGTTATTTTATACCGTCAGAGCGACGTCTTCTTTTATATTTCTGGGATATGTAGCGAGGTAGTGGACTGCAAATAAGATTTTGTTTAATATCAATCGCGCCATTATATCGTGATCCGTTGTGGTCGCTATGTTACATTTGGAGCGCTCAAGGAGGACGGCTCCCGGCGGAGTGGGCAGGTCGGAGTGGCGAGGGCCGCCAAGACGGCAGATGCGGACAATTGGCCGAGTCAAAGATCAGAGGAAGTGAGTTGTGAAGCTGAGCGCAGCTGGCCGGCGCGTGCGCACTGTTTACTCATTACCACGCTTACCATCTCTAATTGTTCGGTATTTGTCATTCTGTTCGACTCCATCTGCAATTGACCGCTTGTTCGTACACATGTCGACATATGTACCTAGAAATGCACCTAGAAATATGAGACACAAATGCATAGATTGAAAACGAATACCGAATTTCAATTTTGAGGTTGACAAATTACACATTGTTTATAACAATAGACGTAATTCACTAGAGTGTCAACTTTGGCTTATTGTATTCATTATCAGTACAGAAATGATGCAACAAATACTTATTACCAATAACCAGAAATATTTATTTAATTACGCATTGTAGCGGTCTGTGGTAGGACATTGTGGCGACAAAATAACCAACTCGTAAAACACAAATTAAGGCACGGTGGGCCGCAATTAAAATTACCGCTCTATGGTCATAATGATGGCCCCATAAAGTATTTATCACCCATAAAAGCACGGCAATGTGTCTATTTCAGATAGCAGCTCGGTTCCGTATCAATTATACCGGACGTTACGTTACATGACACCTTTATTGAAACGTTTATCAGTCGTACGCTTTTGGTCCTGAAGTGCTCGTAGCGTTTGACCAATACTGTTCGGTACGCAGGTGAGGATGTTGTACGATATTCTCTCAAAATATGTACAATAACACCAGCGATCAATCGTTGCTTAGTTATAACTTATCGTTCAATGTATGTAACGTACGAGATAAGTTATATAAACTATCTTAGATATTGTAGTCAATAAGTATCATAAGGAAATATACCCCTACCATGATAACTATGTTGAATCTTAATATTACTTTTCTGTAAAAGTGTTCAGAACGCAAATTAATTAATTTAATTAGCCGCAATAAATCTGTATCTCGTAAATTTTGTTTGGTTATTATAATTGAAACTATAAAAGACCAAGGTGGAGTCGTCTTAGTTTAATATGAAATTTTCTAAATAACAAATACGTTATTTTTTGCAAAAGATAGATAAAGGCAGGTACCTACACGGTCGTTTGATAGCGTCTCCGAAAAACTATCACAAATATTTTACGACGTTTAAAAATACAATAAAATTTAACTAACAAAACGTTCCTTTGTAAATAAAAATATGAAACAGTGGGAAAGCTTTACGAATGTGAGTTGCCATTAAAAAATATTATGGCCGTAATCAATTCCCGATGTCACCGTGGTTTTGGGTAGGCGAGTTTAATGTACGACGTTTACTGCGCTCCAGCTCAAACACCGTGGCCTTTATGGCGTTGGCAGCAGGCTATTGAATTGTGGGATTTCGTAAACAAATATGGACCAGTGGTTACTGCCGTCCCGATCCGCAGTCGCTGTCGGTCCTCACCGGAGCCGACCTCGTTGGAGGCCATAGAGACAGCCACAGAATATGCGACAGACAAGTTGAACACTTAAATGATCTCTCTCGCAATTGGATATAAGATTAAGCTGAAGTTACCGGGTTGGCAGAACACACGCGGTAGACAATATACGAGTATTTAGTCGTGAGTCTCTAAGGTTCCGTTCGACATTTCTCATCATAGTTACAGGAGAACACGGGACAACAGCATTCGTGCTTTCTACCTACAAATACGTGACATAAAGCTAAGAGTTGCTGTATTGAAGGATGAGTTATCAATACATCTTTATTTTGCTGAGATCCCACAGTGGCGCGGCGAAGGCGGGATATAAAATATTTTACGAGTCTCTCCACCTGTTACGTTATTGAGGAGATAGTGTTTAATTGCGTTTTATGTCATCTCGGCCTTTTTACGAGGCTGCTTATCTCAAAGTTTGTTTTAGGCGTAATATAGTAGTGTCGGTTATAGTCGAGCATCGTTACACTCAAATACATATTTCAATCGTTGACGTTGATGGTCGACAAGACGGACTAGTAACGGTAACCTCATCAGAATGTTGTGAGCTCGCTGACGAAATTCTCTATAATATTTGTACATGAAGAGTGGCAAACCAGAGTACAGCGATCGCAATTGGTGTTTGCCACCTGAGGGTATGAGACTGTGGGAATAGGACTGCTAGTAGGTATTACTTAGTTCAGTTAGTACCTATTGGTTGTTCACTTTCTCAGTCCAAGCCGACTGGACCACAACCAAATGTTTAACTTTCGAACGACTTGAACTATTTTTGGTTTTAGGTACCCGTAATTATCAAATGGCATTGATAAGTCAGAAAGCTCCCTTAACACTTCACATACGTGCGTGATCTGATATGTCACGTACACGTATTAAAAAAGTTACTTGTTATACTTTTGAGACATTCTGTAAAGACTTCGAGTTGTCAGGTGTCACAATTTTCTTTTTGAATGCTTCCTATTAAAAATATTTATATTTCCATGATAATATCAAAGCAAACTAATCCAATCTTCAGGAATGGAGCCCCATGTGCGAGCCGCCAAACAACACGCAATTCGTCTCTTTTCTCCAACTCAACCCTCCTCCGCCGACGGGGCAAAATTGACCCGATAAGCATCGCCGCTTCGACGCGAACACAATTGTTAACGACTGTATTTATTTGTATAATAAAGACATCTCCGATCGTACGATTAAATGGGAAATTGTAGCTCTAATTTCCATAGTAATAGGGATGAAAATCCTCATTAACGTTGCTTACATACGCTCGAGTGTGATAATGGGCGCCCCGCGGAGCGACGCGAGTCCTTTGTATGGGTAATTTCATTCCTGCTCACCCCTCACTTGTTAGTAGCGTAATAGCATTGTAACTCATTAGACGCTGTATGCCGGTTTGAAAATAACTAATTCTTTTGTGTTGTATCGTTTACATTTAAAAGAACTTTCTTTAAAGGTTAGGGAAATAATGTCGATTCTTTTAACATTTTTTTAGCAAACTGTATGATAATGAATAACTTTCTAAATATTCTTCTTCGCTATTATATGATATATTTTCCATCGTTTTTCATACATGATAACTTGCTGTTATTCACTAATCTAAAAATAATGGGTTGTACTAAGTACATATTTCATCGATATTACTAATTTATTATTTTATTTTACATTAAGCAGACAGTTTTTGTCTCGAAATAGCATTTGGTAAGGCCAAGAAGTGAGGACTATAAATATTTTAGTGAACAAAGATTAGGTACCTACCTAAAACGGACCTAAAGCCAAGTGACTCAAATGTTTTGGCGCGCAAGATTAACAAAAAGTTGAAGGCTGCTTTTTTATTGGCGTCATCTGTTCCTAAAATATTATTATACCCTTGTTTATAGCCGTGGCGGATTCGGGTTAGGTGCGCATAACAATAAACATTCACCTCGCTATGTCAAAGCTCCACAAACGATCAACAAACGCCGTTGAAATTAAGATATCATTATAAAAATGGACCTTTTTTGCTAGTGCCCCTTTACAACATGCGATGTGGTCGCGACACGATTTCGATTCGACAAGTAAGATGAACATATTACGGTATTTCCAATAATCGGGATAAATACCCAACTGAAAAGTTTATCTTCGTTGTTTTATTCAGTTGTAATATTATACTACTTGTTATTTAGATACAGTTATTGTCAAGTTATTATAGGTCTGAGTGTTGACTGCTTCACTCGTGCCCGTGCTTCTTCTGTTCTAATATAACTGCAGGAGGCCCGGAACGTGTGTACTGCATTATTTTTTCCAATGAGGATTGTCGGTGATACGGTGTGGGATCTAACCCGTGCGTCTCTGACTAGGCTTTAACGTGGTTATCTGGCGGTAACTATTGCAATAGTCTGCTTATCGTGCTCTCCGAAGCGCCAAGCAACAAGAATATATGTATATTTCGCGACAACTCTACAAATCTAAGTACTGAATCCCGAGCAATCGTCACTTGCAGGGAATCCGCGACGGACTTATTCCACGTTTGATTCTCGACACATGTAAAAAGTTTCCTCTCATTAGAGCAGGTGGAAGGTGGAATAGTATTAAATGGTTAAAATATTAATGTTTTATTTTGGCAACCCACCGCTCGAGATACGGTATGTAGGCGGCGGTTGGGCCAAGTGACGGCAGCAGAGCGGTCTGTAGCAAAAATTCAAATTTGTTGGTATAATCCATAAATATCACCGTTATTCGAAATTTACTATTTTGGAATCATTTGTGTGCTTTATAAGTAGGGGTTTTATAGTTTTTGAGGAACGTGCTAATATTTTTTTCGTAATAGTATTTTACTGTAGCTGTCGCATCTCATTTTAATTATTCTTTGGAATGGTCTCAACGTCTACGTTCAGCTCTCGTGTCTTGAACCAAACTAAGCGTGACCCTCGCGTGCCAGCGGGGGTCCAGCAGGCCGCTCATCAATTATCTCAGCCGCCGCTGCCGCCCTCGTGTCATAGGAGACGTCAACAGGTGCCCGATGAACATGTAATTTAATTTTGATATAAGATAAACAATTGAAACATGTGTATAGGTCAGAAACAGACAATCGATGAACTTGTACTTTCTTTTATTAGCAAATAACCAATACGTTGGCTCTATTTCAAACAAATATGGCTAAAAGCAATTTGCTTTTACAGTTCACTATTTTATCCCATTACTAGTAATCTCTATATATAATAAAACAGTAGGTAACAAGAAAAAATCCGTAAGTGAAGTATAAAACTTAAACTGATTCCAAAACCATAATTTTCGAATCATTCGCAACAATGATTTTTAACAGAACAATGATTATGTTAGTTACTTATTATTTCACAACATTGGTATGAATTAGCAACTTATTTCTGTTTTAAAAAACTGTAATAGCTGCAGCTAATTTCAAAGAAGCAACTGTGATCACGAGACTGATAAGTCGTATATTCGCATTTGGATGTGATTTATGTTCAATCTCAGCGGCGCGTCATGGGAAGGGTTGACGAGTGTTGCCGCACCGCTGCACGTAAGGATGTTGCCCTAAATATTGTGTAATAGAAATGCATATTCAAAAGTAAATATTTACGGTATAAACAATAAACAATACATGCAACCTTGTACCGTTAGCTATTTGTTTAAAAAAATACAGGACAATAGCAGTAACATTTTATTGTATAACACATAGTAACGCGTAGATACAGCTTATATCTCAAATACCGTCTTACGAATTTTCGATCAGGTCACGTGTCCTGACGCGAGTTTACCATTTTTACTCATCACAAAAAGTGCACAACGCAGCTAAAGAAGTTTTCACTTCAAAAATTACATGCAACCGCTTTGATCAGTGACACTGTCAACCCTGACGTCTGCCGCGGTCGTGATTAGCCGCACTG